>QXVZ01026854.1:0-24132 GCA_008931825.1 Phallusia fumigata
TTGGTTTTGACCAATTTGACAAAAACGCATACTAAATGTCACTCTGTAGACCTAAATGTCACAAGCTTGTCGGAGACCTTTTTGCCCTACTGGGACGTTAACCTTCTGCAAATAAATATTTTTCACAAAAAATTCCTCACTGGGAAGAAATTCTTCCCTTAGCACTGATGTATTTAAATGTCAAGTTTGGGCGCTTGTTTAACTTCACCTCAGCAAAAACGTCATAAACTCTTTAGCATTCTATAAGCCGTTTCTATCACTCACCGAAACAGAGCAGCATAGAAGTAGCAGGTAAGGGACATTGGGGCGAAGATCCCGAACACCATGATCAGAATTGTGTAATCGCGCGAAGCATTGTTGTCGAATGTGCACACTAATATCCGTTCGTCGTATCTGGAAGAAATTTAGCCTATTAGTAAATGTTAATTTTCAAAAAGGTATCGTATGCTAAAAAATATTTTGTACGTGAGTATTTATACGGATGTTTAAAAACCCTTCGACTGAAGCCATAGACTTGTTTGACGTACTTGCCAGTGGTCGAAATTTACTCACATTGATGTCACCGCATCCGCACGGCCCCCTGGCTGTGCAAACGGTGTTGACAAACAACCTATCGTGGCTGCAGTAACCTGGAGTCATTGTAACTTCCTTAGGCTCCCCCCTCAGTAAATGAATATCGTTTTCCTTTTATGTGGATTCTCCTCTGCGTATTTTGGAACTTTTCATTCGTCCCCCAGTAAACACGAGGCGATATAAAGTAATGTTGAAGGTTTGAAACCACTAGTTTACCAAAAAAGAAATACAACGCTAATCATTTATAACTCAACCGAAAAGGGGAAATTTCTTCCCTAAACTCATAAAAATTCCCTTCCGGGTGGGAACCACTGGCCTNAATGAATATCGTTTTCCTTTTATGTGGATTCTCCTCTGCGTATTTTGGAACTTTTCATTCGTCCCCCAGTAAACACGAGGCGATATAAAGTAATGTTGAAGGTTTGAAACCACTAGTTTACCAAAAAAGAAATACAACGCTAATCATTTATAACTCAACCGAAAAGGGGAAATTTCTTCCCTAAACTCATAAAAATTCCCTTCCGGGTGGGAACCACTGGCCTAACTGTTAAGCGTTTGCACACTTGCATTTCAAACCACTCCCGATCACCGTTGCTGACCTATAGGCATTTAATTTACTCATTGAAAAGGCTTGACCAAAAGTCACATTGGCCGCTAAGAATTAGCAAGCGTCACTTATCACAACGATCCTCTTACATTACATCGCTCCAGCCGAGTATGATAGGCAATGTCAGAATGTGTGACCACACCCAGATGACGACAATCATGACGTAGGAACGTTTTTTCGAGAACACTATGTTGAAAGTGTCGTATTTAACCACCGCCCAATATCTGAAAACAAACCAACAATTGATNTGACCAAAAGTCACATTGGCCGCTAAGAATTAGCAAGCGTCACTTATCACAACGATCCTCTTACATTACATCGCTCCAGCCGAGTATGATAGGCAATGTCAGAATGTGTGACCACACCCAGATGACGACAATCATGACGTAGGAACGTTTTTTCGAGAACACTATGTTGAAAGTGTCGTATTTAACCACCGCCCAATATCTGAAAACAAACCAACAATTGATGGTACAACGTGCTTTTTGAATAGCCTATTTACATTTTTAGGAGGTACATGGTGGAAAAGTGGATTTTTTTTCTATTGTTGGGCAAAACGGAATATAAAAAGGAAAAATATACAAGCTGTATCACAGGATGGCAGTGACATTCTCCAAAACAATACGACAAGGCTGATGGGAATGTTGTTTCACGTTTTGGCAAGGTTACTTATAATTATCTCACAATCCGACTCGGTCAGAATATTGTATGCGAAACAAGATGAATGGCCGAAAGCTCATTAACCGAAAAATAACGGTGATTTTCAAAACCATTTGCGCCAGAAATTTTGGTTTAAAATAATTTGAAAGTAACTTTAAAAGTAGCACCATCAGGCTCAAACAAAGACTATAAATTACCAAAGCATTGGCATCTACATTGCAACTAACTACATGGCTTAAGCCTGAGAAACCCGGCATAGAATTGTTGGATCAGGCTGAAGCCAATAATCAACCGTGCCGCGATCATTAATAAAAAAATGTTTTTTCCTAAAATACGTTAGTTTTGCCTTCTTTTGTAGATCGCCTTCCTGCTTGCTTTGCCCGCTGTTGCCTATCGGGTTTACTCTTGATTGCGCCATTCTGGTCAAAATGTTTTATCCTTTCCCGATCGGTAGCTTCACATTTCATCTCGTTTGCCGCGCTTAGTGGGTTTGCGTTCATTTTGCCCAGGCGACTTTAGGCGACTTAAGAGTGGTAGTCGTAGTATTCAGTTTATAGTTGCCTTGCTTTGTTTTAGTTCAAGCTTGCAAGGTTTTATGCTGTTTTTTCGTTTTACAGGAACTGACGATGCCGTGATTAGGCGAAATATATATTCCTATGTTTTGAATCGACTGATCTTGTTTGTTAGAAACTTGTTTCCACATCTAAAACTGTAAATATTGTTTTACACACAACCTAGTTTACACTGGACGAACATTAGAAGTACCATTTGCGGGGGGAGGGGCACGAATTTTTTAAGGCGTGTTTAAAAAAAGTTTTGTGTATAGAATGCCTACTTGTTGACTTGCTTACCTGTTTAAAGATATCAAAGCAAGACTGTGTACAGATATAATACAGGATGTGCATATCATATACCCTGCCACGTCACATAGTGCCTGTGGAAGTACGTTGCGTTGCTCCAGCAAATTGGCGGTAATCGGTGGAGTGAGAAGACCGGTCACCTGGGAAACAATCACATCGTTAAAACTGATCTGGTAAGCAGTCTTTTTAAAGATATAATTGTTTTTTGAATGCAGTTTAAAAAACGGTGATGATATTAGCTACCGCCTGCAACTTGCGCCAAAACTCCAAGCAACATGTATGAGTTATATTTTGTTTTTTTACAAGTGTGTCTTGTTTCAAAAAATTGTGACCGACAAAAATTAGATTGGGCGCCGCTAATGGCTTTTCGGTTATGTTCTAAACAAGGATGACGGTAAAGCACGTTACGTACTGAGTTGTGCGTATCTCATTGCAAAGGGCGTAACGTACCATCCTCTTCCTTTCGATGGGTTTCGCTGCGTACCGTCCTACTACCATTGTCATGGATAGGAAACGCTACGGTACGTTTTGAGTTGGGCGTGCCGTACCTTTTGGTGATTTTCGCTGCTTACCTCGATTATCACCATCCCTGGCTCTAAAATGCATGAATTAGGGACCTCGATGTGCCAGTCATCGCCTTCCATTGTCCTTAAAAACCTTACAATTCGACTGCTGACCAAGGACGGCAGTATGTTGATACGGTATGGTACCCAGTAAAAATCATCAAAGAGAACGGTACGCCCTTCGCAACGAGGTACGTGGTACGTGCATCTCAATACGCACTGTACCGTTTTTATCCCTTACAATCGATGGAACTGCCATCCATGCTGCTGATTGACACAATGCAAAGTTGAAATAAACATACACCACTCACAATTAAATCTGCAACAGCCAAATTTATGATGAAGATGTTTCCATTTCTGTGCACTTTGTTTCCGTGTACAATGGAACATATAACCATCAGGTTGCCAGCTGTTCCAAGAATCGCTACCACGATCAGATAGATGATGTCCACTGCTCTCCCGACGTCAAATAAAAGTGATAAACTTACGTTTGTTGCGTTGTTTAGTTCCCCGAGATACATAATTAAACGTTCGATTGTTTTAAACTGTCCGTTTTATGTCAAGGGTGAAACGGTTTTTATATCGCTGAAGAAAACACATGGTGGTTACACTTTACTTTCAAGATAGCAACAAGCATATAGATNTTCGATTGTTTTAAACTGTCCGTTTTATGTTAAGGGTGAAACGGTTTTTACATCGCTGAAAAAAAACAAATGGTGGTTACACTTTACTTTAAAGATAGCAACAAGCATATAGATCGAACTGTACAAGTACAATATAAAAAGGAACGTTTTTTTTCGAAACAGCCACAGTTAAACATCAGCAGGTATCGACGCGAATATCGTGCAATTAAAAAAACGTCCTGTCAAACATTTTACTGCTTTTGATCGTAAGGTACGGTCACCGTAAACACAAATGTGGTTTTGCCAAAGAGCTTTAAACACTTGGTCGTGTTGACTAACCTGAAGTAGAAGCGCAATCTAACTTTTATCAAAAACCATGGCGATGATTTTCCAAAGCTTTTTTTAGGCAGATTTTTATGTCTGTGTACAGTTTGTGTGGCGTTTTACCTCGGCGTTAAGCAACTGTTACATCTCTAACAATTTCAGTACAGTTCTGACCTGAGTAGATAATAAAAAAGTGCAAACAGATGTGTGCCCACTATTGCGCCTTCATTTCCCAGAGGGACATGAGCCCAAAAAAATATTTTTTTTAATTAATTTATGGATGAACACGTTGAAAGCGTTATAACTTTAAAACATGAACAAATATTTTCTTGTTTATGTCAAAGTACCGTTGTAATAACTAAAATTGACAACCAAAAGGGTATCTGTGTTGAAGTTTACATTTGCTTTCAAATAGACATTTCATTTGTTTAAATTTGTACAAATTTGTAATGTGCTTGACTACTTAAAGCTCGGTCGAAACCTACTTTATGATGTGCGTATATGTCGAGCGTCATTGACAACGAAGTTTTCCCATACAACCTTATCGCTTATAATAGTTGTCAGCATCATTGTTTCGTTTTTACAAAATCTGAATTGACAACCAAACAACCCAATTACACTAGCTTATGGATAGGTTGAAGAAATTCTTTTAAGTTTCCGCTAAGCAAGCCCAGATTTGCACAGCAAAAAAGGACTGTTACATAAAAATTTAGCTGTCTTCTCACACAAACTTTTTGATTACTACACGCCCTGTAAAACATGTTTTAGGCGCGACAGGCCTGCTTCCAACTGACCAAACCTCATGTGCATTTCAAGTCTCTGACGAGCTGCGTTACATCTCACAAACTTCGAGGTAAGGTCGTGTGATGGAATGTAAGCAGGTTTTGCTTATGATTTTAACGTTCTAGAGAATAATGTATCTATTCTACAATAACTTTAAATAACGTTACACCGAAAACCAACAACTTCAATATATCAAACCACTAAGCTGCAAACTGGTTGCAGTTTCTGTGCAACAAGACCTGCTGCGAACTCCACTCAGCCTTTCGGTGCATCATTACCATCAAAGCGAATTCCGGCATAAGAAGTTTGATCAGTAACACTTAATTGTACCTGTTTATAGCCTCGTGTGCCGCTGTGGGTCAGTTTGAAAAGGATGCATGTCTGCTGAAAGCAGCATCCAAGTGACAAGAGCATCCTTATCAATCGCAACGGGGTTTGCACCCCGTTATGAATCATATTGGGATGAAATTTGATCCCTTTTAAACCCATGTGGGAATTGTCTCACAATCGAATGCACACAATGCCAATGCATTTAATCATCGGCGGTGGATACAAATTCAAACCGTTTTAGAAATATGTCTTGAGCCCATATTAAAGCTAACATGGCATCATTTGTTTCACCCACGCCTGAAGCGAGTGTCTGAACGTGCTTCGTGAACTCAACCGTTGCAAAGTATCATTTGAAGAATGTGTGCAACTTGGTTAAAAGTGCTTTTTTTTAAGTTTGGCAAAACTCATAACAGTCGTTTACACGGGAGCGCAAGCGAGCATTTCACCTATTTTAATCAAAGATGGTCAACTAAAATATTTGTAGCAAACTATGATGGCGACAGGACTGCAAAACAAATCTTAACAATTGAAATCGGATTGCAACAATATGCCAGCCTGCTTTATCCGGTTGGCCCAGAAGATAAATGTTTTTACTTTCGTTTGCATCCGGGTATAATTTCTATTGTAATGAAATTTGATCAATTTTCCATTCATGTAATTGTCAAATACAAATTCAAACTACACAAAGAAAGTTAAATCCCTCCAAAAGTGCATTCAAGTAAACTTACATTTTATTACGTTTAAAACTTAAGATGGATTTGTTATGTTTACCTGTGAATCAATATAAACTCTGAAACTACTCAAGCAGTCGATGTTTTCCAGCTACTAAACGTTTTGTGCTCAATGTAGTTTTGTATTTTATTCAATTGACAGCAATTTATTTGCAGGTAGTTTGCAATTATCAACACGAAATTAAGGCAATAATGGCACTATTTGTTGCACATTGCACAGACAACGCTCACTGATAATTCAAACAACGAAAATATGTGGCCCACCTAGCACTCCACAAACTCACTGTCGTACCTCAAATAGTGGAGCTTGGACATTTACTGTGCATATCAGCAATGTGAAGTTGTCAAGATATGTCCATGGCCCCTTTCCCCCCTCCCTCTGGCGATGCCCCTGGCGGTGTTGCCACAGCTAGAGCAATCCGCCGTACCCGAAACAATACGGTAATCACAATCGGTGACGAATCAACATCCCGGAAAACGAAATCCTGTTTTGCACTGAACACAAACAGTGGCAAGCCACCCCTGTTTTAAAATAACAATGAATAATACTCGACCGGAAAGCAACATCCTAACAATCGCTTATGGTGTTTTTTATGTTTCGCTCGTTGAAAAATTCCTTTCAAAAATGCATTTGAAGGTATTTATTGTTGTTTCCGCGGTGAGATTTAGTAATGTAAGTGAAAGCAAATGACGTAGCGCTACAACTTACTATATCACCAATCTTTTGTTTTTTGTATTAAGGATTCTAAACGAGATTCGTGACATAAGCTAAATTTGTAGTTTGCTTGGTGTTAGTTAAACTTGGATCAAACTGAGTGAAAATTGCTTGGAAGTTGTTCCAGGTCATGCAAACCTCATTTTTGTCGTTTACAATTGATTTGAATGAGAATTTCACCATTATTTTTCAATTTTCATTCAGTTTGGTTATACTTTTCAAATTAGAGCTATCGACTGTATGCAAACCGATAGGCAGAAACTAGTTTTTAACATACAAGCTTTACAGTTGTTTGGCTCCAGCGCTATTCATCATGACGGGGTTTGCATCGCAATCCTCAACAATTGGATTGGAATCGTCAACACCTGCGACGCTCTGCTATATCCGGCGGATAACGATAATGTATAACTGTGGTAGTGTCGGATTGTTGTCTATTCATTTGCAACGCGTTCTTGCCAAGTCAGCTTTATTGGAACAAGAAGAGCGCGCAGTACGTCAAAGTCTGTTTGTTGTTGATTTGATGATTGTATTGACTTAATTGTGTAGCAAATTTTTATGGGATAATTCCAGCAATTCTTGTTTATGTCTGTGTACAAAGCAAGGAGCTCATATCTTGGGTGATTTGTGGCCTTGGCTGGACATGAACTTAGTCCACCGCGATTTTTATTGCTAAAAGGCCGATTGAGTTCCTAAGACGAAACATATTTAGCATATATGAAGTGTTACTTTCTTTTAATTAAGCCACAAGCAATCATTTGGTTGTGAAGCGAAAATGTCTTTTAATAGCTCTGATATATACATAGCCGACAACAACAATATTAATTTCAGGAATAAACGCCCACAAAGAAGAGTCGCGTGCTCCTAAAAGTAAACTCTGGTTTCTTGTACATTTGATCTTCTAAAGACACTACGAAGCTGTTTTTATTTACTTTTCACGTGAAGATGCGCGGTTTGTTTCCCGCGGTTATCCTGACATTGATTTTGTTGCACATGGTCGGTATATTTGGTGGTAAGTGTAAATATTACTGCTTTCAACAATACTATAATTGGTAACGTCTTAGACCAATAAACCAATGTTTTTAGTTGAGGACGAAATGAACTATGCGGTTAGTGCCGTAGATAATCAAACAGTCTAAACTAAACAAAAACGGGTTATTGACACTATTTTTTGCTTTGTCACACACCTGACAGTTATCTCAAAACTTTTCGACTTGACTGTAATACATATCCACCTAATCCCTGGTATAGATTGGTGTTATTGTAGTTGTTAGTTACTGTAGGCCCAGTTCGTTCGCGTACACTATGCAAAGAACAGCGATAAAAAAGCCCATTTACTTCCTTTTCTGTAAAATTTTCTTATATTCATCGCGGACCAGTGATTTTCTTGTTTAAGGGAATTCCCCAGCTTTTCGCTAGTTATTTATTTTGCAGATTGCCCGCCGCCTCCTAAGGTAAAAAATGGGGACTACAAACCAAAGCAGAGTTCTTACGCGACAAAGAAATCTGTTAAATACTCTTGCTCGTCTGGTTTTAGTTTGTACGGCAAGAAAAAAGTGAAGTGCAAAGCCAATGGCCAGTGGCCGGCAACCCCTGTATGCCTTGGTTAGTATGTTGAACTTTTGTAATTTTACACACATGTTATACCTTTAAAAGCGTTTTGCTAAACATTGAACATATCAGACGTGACTACATACACGTACTTTAAGGAAAATATAGCCTCATCTATTTACAATGTTTCACCAACCATTTTGTAATATAATAGCATTCTTAGTATTGTGCCCCTGTCGTATTGTTTGTTTCATCTTAACTCCTGATGGTTGGAACAACACTTCACGGCAGTAAGCTCATAATGAGTCAACCATCAAGATACTTATGTCATGACAGTTTTGTTGGAAAGTTTTTTTTAATTCTTTCTGTGACTTCAATTATGGTCTACTCATCAGTTGTACTGGATTGAAGCAATACTTTAGTTTCTTGTATAGGAAAAACAAGCAACTGAAACAATGTACAACCATGCAAGCACAAGGCAGTCACACTAATAACTTGACCACCTTGGCAACTTGTTACTGTTTATTATCACATTCGATGCATGGCTGCAAACCGAATCTGGTTGGGTCTGTGGTTGCCAACCACTTTGATACAAAGTGCAGACAAACTGCTCAGATATAAACTTTGTTCTAGATAAAATAATATCAGTTCTCTTTACTTGACATAAGTGACAGTTTTGATTTTATTGTGGTTCAAAAGTAAACTTATAAGTTACAGCACTTTGAAAATATTCAACAAGGAAAGACTAGTAATGGGCACAAGTAAGACAAAATCTATGACACACATGACTTATTGTACATAAGATTACCCTAGTTGACATCTAATTGCAGCATTTTTGCTTACACTGTTTTTTTTACACTGCTGGTACCAAACACTTAAGCAACAATTATAAACAGAATGTAAGGTCACATGTAACATAAGTTTTCTCTTGCACAGAAAAAGTTTGCCCCCAACCACCTGTAATTAGTGGGGGTTCATTTGCCACCCTCGGGCCATATTATCCTGGTGACGAAGTTTCGTACATGTGTGATCCTGGTCACCAATTGGTGGGTCCGCTGACTTCAACTTGTCAAAACAGTCTTTCATGGAGTGAAGCACCTTGTTGTGTTGAAATAGGTAAAACCCATTTCCATTGTCTGGTATCATAACATTTTCTGTTTCTGCTAGGTAACACCTGGCTTACCATTGGTAAAAAAAAGTGTTAAGTTTGAAATTTTGATTTCAAATGTTTTGTATTCTTAATGTTTCAATCTATAGTAAGTATCAATTGGAACTCGTTGCGTAGGTTAAATCTTGCTTTATTAATCTAGAATGTACTGTACCTTTCACCATTCACCTTTCACGTTTTCATCATCATCAGGCCCACACCGACAACTAACAACATAGTTACATATAATTGTCATTTTTCAAGTCCTTTTTTCACATAACTTTAAATGTTTGCATGAATTTTTTTTCTTTTACCGAGCAAATGAACTCAACTAAACTCAATTAACATGTTTTTTTAGTCAATTTTAAGTCTCAGTTTTATTTCTTTAGAATGTGGCGATCCTCCAAGTATTACTGATGGAAGTTTCACACCATCAACCGGTCCCTACACACCAACAAGCAATCAATTAGTTATATATACTTGTCCTTTTACACATACACTTGAGGGTCCCAACCCAATTATATGTCAAGCAGATGGATCATGGACTGCGACTCCAGTTTGTGTTTTAATAGGTATGCATGTAATAAACTTACTATTGTTAATGTATAATTTATTAGAGTCAGTTTTTGATTTATTCAGTTGGCCAAACTTTTTAAATTTGAAATGAGGATAAATTCTGATGTTTTGACAATATTTTGCCACTGAAAGAAACTGGATTATGAAATAATTTGTTTTCATGTAACCATCTTTCTGCTAATTCTTTTTTTCACTAAATCCAGGGTTTCGAAGTCACTGCTCTTTAACTTTTCCTGCAAAATTGATAGAAACTAGCTAATAAGTTTGTTTTTGCAAAGTTTTTTGTCTTTGCTTATTTCCACAACTTTTCCAAACAAAAAAATTTAATGATATGACATCGTCACTTTTTGGAAAAGTGTGGTGATGTTCCAACTGTTGCTGGTGGATATTTGATACTGGTTGTACATATTTGATACTGCATATAAATAAATTGCTGATGAAAGTTTCACACCAGCAACCGCTCATCAGGCCCGTACACACCGACAACTAACAACATAGTTACATATAATTGTCCTTTTTCACGTCCTATTTCACATAACTTTAAATGTTTGCCTGAATTCTATTTTTTCTTTTACCAAGCGAAATAAACTCAACTCAATTAACATGTTTTTTTTAGTAAATTTTGAGTCTTAGTTTTATTTCTTTAGAATGTGGGGATCCTCCAAGTATTGCTGATGGAAGTTTCACACCATCAACCGGTCCCTACACACCAACAAGCAATGAAGTTGTTACATATACTTGTCCTTCAACACATACCCTTGAGGGTTCCAACATAATTACATGTCAAGCAGATGGATCGTGGACAGCTGGACCAGTTTGCATTTTAATAGGTATGGATATGACAAACTCTGTGATGTGTTAGCAGCAGAGTGTTGCAAGATATAACATCCAAATTTATTTTAAAACAACTTGTGCATGTTACAAAATAAATAGGTCTAACTTCCAAGGTTGTGACACTCCCACTTACTGTTAGAGCAACTTGGTGTGCCAAAAAAACTTGTATAACTTCAAATTTTTGCCTGAATTAACCCGCGTTTTAATCAATTTCAAATCTTAGTTTTATTTCGTTAGAGTGTGGTGATCCTCCCAGTATTGCTGATGGAAGTTTTACCCCATCCCCTCCTACCTTAGTAAATCAATTAGTTACATATACTTGTGCTTCTACACATACACTTGAGGGTCCCAACCCAATTACATGTCAAGAAGATGGATGCTGGACTGCAACTCCAGTTTGTGTTTTAATAGGTATGCCTGTAATAAACTTACTATTGTTAATGTATAATTTATTAGAGTCAACTTTTGATTTAATCAATTTGCCATACTTCGCAAATTTTAAATTTATGAATCCACCTTTTCTTAACGGATAAGTTATCTTGACCAATTTTGTTTTTACTGAATTTGCTTTGATGTATAAATGTAAACAGCAAATATGAAAAAAATTGTTGTCAGAACAAAAACATTTTAGTCAAGAATTTTGTCTTAACCTCTTTGCTTTTTTCGTACTTCTTGTCTATAATTTACTTTGTAGTATGCCCGCCGCCTCCATATATACCATACGCAACTTACTTTCCACAACCATCTCCTGATCCATACACTCCAACCACCAACAACATTGTTACATACATATGTCATAGTACCCATCAACATGTGGGGCCCACTACAATTACATGTCTACCAGATGGAACATGGACATCTGGTCCATTTTGTATTTCGACAGGTATGCATACGACAAACTCTAATACATAGCAAGGGTGGACATCACATGGTAAACAATTCCAACATTTATATGTGTGTCACAGATATATCTAAAACCAATTAAGTGTGACTTGGGATGTTTCCACACAATAACTTTTTATTACTGATTTAAATCAATTGTAGACAATATTGTGAAGACTTGCTGATAAGGTATTACACATGCTGGCTATTTGTTTTCTGTTGCAGATTGTACAATAAAAAAGAATACTGTTCTAACTATATTGTGACCAAAATTGAAATGAGAATATATTTTGATGGTTTTGACAATATTTTGCCACTGAAAGTGACTGGAATATGAAATAATTTGTTTTCATTTAACTATGTTTCTGCTAAAAAATTTTTCACAAAATCTAGGGTGTTNAACAGAAGACCTTTAAACAAGTTTTTATAAAACGCTTTGTATGTGACAGGCGTGAAATGGCAAACTTGCCTATGGATCCAATACAACGCTATGCGCTATTCGCTGCTGGTTACCAAATGCTTTCTAATTATTTTTCAGTTCCCTGATGACATCGTATAAAGTGCTGACCTGATTTCATTAGTTCCAAAGATCTAATGGGAAGGTAATTGAGTTTTCCACGCTTTTGTACGGTATAGTTTGCTCAATTTCGACTGACTGCACTCAACAATTGATTGGTTTTGTCGCGTTGTTTGATTCTTTCTTGTTCTATACTTACGATAAAAGTGATTACCACCACCAGTGTATGTTATTCTAGATCTGAAAAATATATGTTTCGTTATCTCTTGAATGTGATTATTTTTAACATACCCTGCCATGCATGATTGCTGGGTCAATTTCCGCTTACATCGTCAAATCAAAACTTTGTCACATTCTATGACGTATAGTTATGATGTCACTGAGAAAAAATACCAATCGATTAGGTTCGTGACAAATATTTCATTGAATTGCGTCGATAGTTGTTAACCCTGTGCTTTTAAAGCTAAATCTGTAACTTGATTTGCTGTAATAACAGTATGTAGTTTCGTAGTGTTGTATTTGATAAAGGATGTCGATCAAATTTAATGTTTTGCGATTTTGTATATTTCTGTTTAAACAAGACAATGAGCGTCTATAGATAAAGTGCATACCCCTTTCCTTCCATGCGTGAAGATTTAGCCGTTGAGTCTTAATGTTAAAATAGATTTGATTAAAAAAAATCGTTTTTTTACATATGGTACCGTCTAGCTGTCGCTGGTAGACTCCAAAAATGACTAACAATTACATTTTATTCTTCTGAAATCGAAACAATATAAATATTAAACATTTGGGGAAATTGCTGAAATCTGATTCTTCAACTTTTTGTTCACTTAGCAACAATCTTAACAGCTATCCACACAGGCGGACAGTTTGGATGTTGAAAAGTTATCGGAAGTGGGCGCTCTATTCTCCAAAAAGAGCCACTGAGTGTACATGTAAGCAGGCCTGGGCGAGCACTTGGTCGAATGGTCCAAGGCGCTCCACCAATATACAGAAATAAAAAAACTGATCAGGATTTGTTCTCGGGATCGTCCTGGGTTCGACCCCGTAAAAAAGATAAAAAAATTAAAAAAAAACAAGTAAGCAGGTCTTTCCTAGATTGTAACGATTAGTCTATCAAACGCAGAACATGAAGATGTGGTTGTAAGCAGCGATGAAAGTAGAAAAAAATTGTTACCGGAACGATCCGCTTTTTTGTCAATATAATCCTGAATTACCTATCATACGCAAAGGGGTACCTATTACGTTACACCAACAAAAACAACAACTGCAAGCAACGAAACTATGAAAACAATAATAAGACAAAATGTTTTTGCATACTATCGAGAGTTTTTAGGATTATCATGAAATTTTATGATGGTTTATGAAATAGTCGATACCTGCGACACCTTTGCGTGAATGCACTTAGCAGTATGTTGTATCGACAATAAAATGTTTTTCCGGTACGGCGTTCCGGCTTACTTTCACCACTGGTTGTAAACTGTTAAATGAGAATAGTGTTCGGGCAAAACGTTTTGCTTCTTCGAGTAAGTTGATGACCTAATTCCTGTTGGACGAGTTACAACAAACATTGATGTTTCTTGCCTGTAATTTGGATTGGTAAAAAACATACATACGTATTTGCACCAATCACAACTCTTCTATTGCTTTCGAACCTTTATATGTCACCACACAGAACGCATACCTTCGCTATACACTAAACTTCCCAACTTTGTGATCCAAACAATACACGCCACCGCTCGTGTTTTTTTAATTCAACAACTCTCGGTACTTTGGTTTCGCGGGGTTAAAAGTATAGACGCTCCCAAATACGAATCCTGATCAGTTTTTTGTGCCTTGTCTTCGACCTTTGGGCCAAAAATCTTCCAAAATTTTGCTATTTTTGAAAAAAGCTTTATTACACAAATTGCATCACCATTACATAAATCCCATCCTGGTTTGTGGCTTCCTTGTTACAGATACTGTCTGTTTGTGTGAAAAAAGTTTACGCATTCACGATACCGTTGCAGGTGAGACCAAATCGTGAGCTCTCCTTACCCTTTTCCTGTCAATGTCAATGTTCTTTTTACCGTTATACTGTAGGTAGGCATTTGTTTGTGTTACATGTAGTTCACTTTGCACCATTAGTAAACCCAAAAAACACTGCACACATTGACGAAGAGCCCCCGCTTACTTAAGTCAAAACCGGGTGTGCACTTCAAACATGTTTGTTTATTGTATTTATTAGACAGAAAGACCAACAAAAGTACAATACATTTGAATTCTCTATCAAACCAAAACTACAGCATTGCTTCCCAACCTATTTTTACTGACGTCGCGTATTTAAACTTTCAAAGTTTGACAGAACATATGCTATTAAGTCATTGCATATTGTTGTCGTATCAATCCGGGATACGGTTTAAACGGAAAGTCATGTAATTAATGCGTTTAAATTTTTTAGGTTATGGAACCATTACAATTCGTCCATGCATATGGCTATAGCGCAATAAAAACGACACAAGAGTATAACGTGGCGTAAAATCGATCAGCTGGTTTGAACAGAAATCATCCTTGACAGGATATGTTAAAATTGTGACGTTCAAGAATCAAGAGAACTACATTCGCTAATGGTAGTAGTCACAAAACTTTGGCAAGTATATGACAAGAAAGCAATGAATATTATGGCCGTTGAAGCGAATTGTGTGATGTTAGGAGCCGAAACTTACAGCAAACAACAAACAAATTGAAATTTCTAGATTCAGAAATTGAAAAAATTTTTTTCAAATTTTCACTGAATTTCCAATCAAAACTTTAACTATATATCATTGAAACCAGACCATTAGCTCACACGACTTTATCCGTGACCTGAAAGACAATTGGAACGCATTTAAAGTAATGAACAGCAAATAGTGCACTGGAAAGTTTGCTATTAGCAAAACTCGTGATTTTGTACACATCTGAAGCGTTTTTTTCGAAACAGTTGAAGATGTTTTGTTAACCTTTACGCCAAAAAGATGTTTTGTCACGAGTTTTGATTAGCCTTGAAAACTGTTCTGGACAATTCTGTGAGTTATAATGCGAAAAGATTGATTATGTACAGCATTTATGTTGAGTCTCAACAAAAACTTGTTTCTTCCACCGTAACCTTGTTTGCATGTATTTTCGATTGTAGGGTGTTTTCCTGAATGGTTGCGGTGTGCCTGCTTTTCAAATGTTTTCATTACAAACATTTGGAAAGATGTTTGACCAAAGGCCTTCGGGTCCACATGTATTCGTTGCTGCTTGACCGGGTAAGATTCCAAAGTCACACTCGTAGGAGATCGTTTCGCCAATGAAGTAAGTCAATTTTTGGTCGCTACTTTGAACGACGCCGTATAAGACAGATGGGGGCGGGGGGCAAACTGCAAAATTAATCAAGAAAATCATTTTTATTTCAGAACATTCGGGTCGGATAACAGTAGGACTGAACAATAACTATTTACGAACCATGTGTGGAAAACTCAGTAACACCTTGGTTCGATGCTGATATCAAAACTACAACAAGCATCACCGCTTCGTATGGGATAGAACTATATAGTGCTATTTGCAAACATTTCTAATCGCAAAACAAAAAATACAACGTCTGGGTGAAAGTTGGCACAAAAACATGTGAGGCGGTATAAGTGTGGACAAACTGCACACCACAAAGTCTTGAAGTTTTAGATGATGCAAACACGTTTGGTTTCAGTTGCACATCACAAATGGCTAACACCGGAAATGTTTATTGTCTAGGTTTAAGTAAAAGCTTCACGCGGCCTGTAGGGCGTGCGTTGCGAAAGGTCATATAGCTTGACAGCAATAAAATAACCAAGTATCGTCAACTTCAAAATGTACACAGCGTTGTGCAGAGTTTCACTCATGACTTGTGAAACTCTCAGATTGTTATTTAATTTTTAACCTAATTTCGACAAAATTTGCTACACCAGACGTTGTTAGAAACCACGCTTAAACGCGAGTTTGTTTTGTATCTATGGGGTTTTCAGACAGTTGCACCTACACCCACCTGTTGCTGTACAAGATGGCAATTGTGCGCCCATCATTGACCATCCGCTGTCGTCCTGGCAGACATTCGTAACAGAGTTGGCTGCCGTGATCTCAATACCGTTACAACATTCGTAAGTCACTGTGTCTCCTGGCGAATAGGAATCTTGAATCGGTGTGAAGGTACCCAACGGGATAGACGGCGGTGTACCACACTCTGTGAAACACAGGTAAGTTGTGGTTGTGTGGTAAAAATATGGTAGCAATACAGATAGACGATTACGAGGTGAAATTAATTAGCTGGGAAACACTAGGGAGAAGCGCTCATTCACAAAGTGGAAACGAATAAAAACCTTTAATTTTTAACAAAAAACGAGGTGCTATATTGTAACAGCTGTTTACACAACATAAAATATGCAAAGGTTTTCAGTCTTGTAAGTCGGTAAATGCCTTTTCACCTTTTTCCACACAGCAAGGTATTGCTGTCATGCAGAGAGTGTCCAAGCAAGTTGAAACTGACGATCCAATCAGAGTAAACCCGAAATCACAATTAAAACGAACCGTCTCACCGACAGAATACGGACCAGGATGTGAAACACGCCCGTTACTAAATTCGGGTAGTTTGGGGCAAACGTTTTCTATGCAACACAAAATAAAGCGTAATCGACTGCATCAATACAAACAATTAGTTTTATGGTTTGTTAAATAGGCTTGGTGATTGATAAATTTGATTTATGAGTCACAATCGAAGAAACCTGTTGGAGCAAGGCAAACAGGAGTTGGCGGCCACCGTCCATTGCTTTTGCATTTGCGATACTTCTTGCCGTATAAAGTAAAACCATCGGAACAGGAGTATTCAACAGACTCCCCTGTCGCGTAAGAACGGTGCACCGGCGCGAAATTCCCATTTTTTATTTTGGAAGGCCGCCGACAATCTGAAAAACCAAAACACTATTGCCAAACGGCATTTGTTTATTTAAACTAATAGGTTTACTTATGTGAAGACAAAACCCTTTTATCAAACTTTATTTCACGTAACAATTAATGTCTATAAGTTGCCCAACGTGTACGTAATGACACGAGCGCAATCCCGGGGGAACGGAGAGTGCATGTAGGTTTCGGACGATCGCAAACTGTTTTAACGGCGTTTTAAGGCTCTCTTGACCGTAACCCATTATTTGTGACATTAATAATCTGCATTGTGACGTCATAACTTTGCGTCAATCGATATGACGTCATTTAAATAAAAATACCCCCCCCCCCACAATTTCAATGGTTTCGCGCCCCTGCATAATGCCGATTTTCTTTGATTACCTTCTGTACCAACGGCTGGAAAATGAGTTGATGTTTGATGGACAGCCAAGTGATAAAAGTTAGGGACATAAAAGCACAACGTACTTACCTCCAAACGCAACGTCCAAGATCATGGTTGAAAATACTAAAAACAAGAAGATTGGAAGGAAGCCGGTCATCTTTGGCTCAGCGGACACGAAAAACCGCTGACACAATATTAGGATGTTTTCAGGCTGCAGGCAAAGTTTTATATTTAGTTTTCCCGTTTCTAGGTAAAGTCTTTGGCTTTGAACCAAGTATAGTTAACTTGACATCTAACGTGGTTTGAGGCTCAGATGACATCAGATTTGATGTAGAGTAAAAACAGAACAACAAAAAGATATAAACCAAAATCTAACCTATACTTGAACACATTATAATTAACCTACGCTATAGTTGCAGTTGTGCAAAGGCAGGCTGCGCAACTACAATCAAACACGTACTGATCATACATATAACCATACAAAGGTTCACATCCAAAATGAGCCGGATGCAGCGCAGCCTATTGTCTTGCAAAGCTGTTTGCTTTTATTTCATTTGCCCGGCGTAGGTAACATCCTGATAGTAACATAGGCTACATTCTTTTTGATGCGGGTTCACAAACTAACCTTGTAAAGACGACTGTGACAAATCTCGAACCAGCTTCATCCACAAATCCAAGGGCATCGGGTTACAAAATTTCAAAAAGCATTTAAACAGGACATTGTCACATCTCGAACAGAACTANAGACGACTGTGACAAATCTCGAACCAGCTTCATCCACAAATCCAAGGGCATCGGGTTACAAAATTTCAAAAAGCATTTAAACAGGACATTGTCACATCTCGAACAGAACTATTCGAGAATCCGTATCTAACGTTTAATGATTAAGCCATGCCTAAATCTATTTCAACGTGTATGCAAAACACCGCTAAGGGGCGCACCACTCAGAATTTTACACCTTTATGATAATTGTTGGGGTATATTGCAGCGTTTGCTCTGCTGTATGCTCCTACGTTTCCATTAAGGCGAAGATGAAAGAATGGAAGATGAAAAAACG
The DNA here is from genome assembly GCA_008931825.1 of Phallusia fumigata. Taxonomy (NCBI): domain Eukaryota; kingdom Metazoa; phylum Chordata; class Ascidiacea; order Phlebobranchia; family Ascidiidae; genus Phallusia; species Phallusia fumigata. The sequence continues at coordinate 18,645 of QXVZ01026854.1, forward strand.
CACGAGACTTGTGGATCAAACTTCTAATGCAGATATTCGCAACGGTCGTGACAAGCTGGAAAGATGAGTTGCAAGGAAAATAATTGTTTCTTTTCCTGTCGATTTCCATATGATCCGATAATGTGTGGTTAGTTATAGCCCCTCTGACTGGTTTCAGCAACACCTGGTCTTGACCTTCCATCGTGCCCCGCCACCTAACGCCTTTAACGGCGGTATCGCTGCAGTTCCATCTTATTTCACCAATTGTGCCTTTTATTTTTTCGCATTACAGAACGTTTCAACGACACAGAGGTATTTTCGGTTTGGTTACGGTTTTAATGCAACCGTGCCATATTCGTTCCGCAAACGGTGAAGCTTGGGCATTGCGCAAATACATTGCAGGTCAGCAATGTGAAGTTTTCAAGAAACCCTATGGTTACATATGGAGTCGTTTGGCAGTGCGAAATTCATAACAGTATTAACGATGTTGCCAGCACAGCCAGAGTGCATTTCGCCGTACCTGAAACAATACGGTAATTACAATCGGAGACGAATCAACATCCCGGAAAACGAAATCCTGTTTTGCACAGAACACAAACAGTGGCAAGCCACCTCTGTTTTACAATATCTATGAACAATACTCTACCGGAAAGCAACATCCTAACGGTGCAGGATTGCTTATGGTGTTTTATTATATCTCTCTCCAAACGCAATAACTCGAGTCTCCAATCTTCTCAAAAATACACTTACACTATTTCTTCTGTAATGGGTTGTGGTGATGTATAAGAATTACACCAACTTTGCAATAGTTAAAAATATATGGTATGCCGTCCCATTTTCCAACAGTTGTTCGCTCCATGTAGGCGTATACCTTTGTGAACAAGATTCGTGAAATAGGTATGTTGTATATGGCAAGTATCGACCAAACTTGACTAAAAATGCTCAGGACTTGTTGCGTTGCTCGGTACAAGCGCTGTCCATGTCGGGATTGCATTATAATCCTGATCAATTGAAACGGAATCGTCAACACCTGCGACGCTCTGCTATATCCGGCGAATAACGATAATGTTTATAGCCACTGAAATTGCCTGAACGTTGTCTATGTATTTTGCGATGCAGTCTTGTCTTGTCAGCTCCAGCAGAACGAAGTGTGTGTGACTACAAAGGCAATTTCAGAAAACTATAAAAGGTTAGCCTAGTGTTGTCAAAGGAATCTCTGGTTAGAGACGAAGATGCAACTTTTTTGTCACAATATGCGCGAAAATGTGCAGACCGAAAAATGTGCGAGCGAAAAGTGTGCACAATGTGTGCGAAATGTACAGGTGGGAAAAGTGCGTACTGTGCACTTAGGTATGTGTCCAGAGCAAACAGTGTCTTGCACGCCCCAGCAAACAAATAAATCGTTAATTATCTTTGGTCTACTAAGGTATTGGCGCTGAAAACGTACAACTACATTAAGTTGTTACACGAAATTTGAAATCATAATTTTTTAGGTAAAAACCCTAAATTTCGGAAAGCAATTTAGGTGGAAATACCCAAGTTCTCGGAACAAAAAATTAGGACAACACATTTCTCACAGAATTATAACTGCTAACAAAGTTTAAAATCCAAGCGGTGTGGGCAATTCAAAGGGAGATCAGGTGTTAATATTCAACAGTCGTTTGCAAAGATATTGGTCGTAAGTGCACATGCTTTCTACTTTGTCATTTTGTACCCAAAAGGCGGTCGCTTTTTTTAGAAAACTTGCAGAGAAATAATAAAAAGGGTTTTTACTTTTTTCAGTACAAAAATCGACCCAATCCGATTAAATGCCTAATACTAAAATGCAATTAAAGTCTTTGAATTTTATATTATACCATTAAAAACGTGCACATCCATTTTCGTTTCAAAACAACGCAAAACAACGCCCGCAAAATAATTGTGGTATATTCACTTTACAAATCACCTTTTTTCATCATAGAAATTGGTTTTCATTAAACCTTTATTTTTTATGTTGTGATCGAACGACACATTAGCCACTGCCATACCTTTTTCTAGAGAACAGCCGTTTTCAATAAACCCGAAATCATTTTGTCATGAGAAGCAACTGTTAATCAAAGATGGCAGAACGGTACGGCACGTATTGAGACGTGTTTGCATACTACGTATACCTCGTTCAAAGGGCGTACCTTTTGATGATTTCTGTTGCGCACCGTACAGTACCAACTGCCACTATTGTTAAGGATAGGAAACGGTACGGTACGTATTGAGATAAGCGTACCATGTATCTCGTTGCAAAGAGCATATACCGTACAACCGTACCGTGCCCTTTGATGGTTTTTACTGCGTGTTAAACCATACCACCGTACCGTACCGTACTGCCATCTTTGCTAAAATGAAACTCGCTTCAAATTCACACTCACGACGATCTTACACATATTTAAAATGCGGCGGGCGGGCACGTTTACAGAATGTTTACAAACAAACAAACAACAATGTGCGAGCACAGTTCGGCCATGGTACATTTTCGACAAAATATACAAAACCTTGCCACTTTGTACTTTTTAGGCACATTGGGGGAATACGCAGTGCTTCCCATTGTTGTCAGGTTGCTTACATTAGATCATTTAGGAACACTGCGAAACGAACTTTTCATTTTTACATTTTCGTGTCCGCATCAGTGAAGATGCGCGATTTGTTTCCAGCGGTTATCCTGACATTGGTTTTATTTCACCTAGTCGGTATATTTGGAGGTAAGTGTAAATATTGCTACTGAAAACAACAATTACGCTTGGCTACTTAAAACATAAGTCTTGGGCATGTCCTTTCCTTTTCTACAAATGTTTTTTTTGTACCGTGCGACCAGTGCCTTAGAAATTCTGCTAAAATTGTCGAACATAGAGAGATATTTATCTTTAAATATTTTCCAATACCCAAGCCCCCGACGTGCGCTGCAAAACAAACAATTATAAAATACTTTGATTTTACTTTTTGTAACAAAATAATAAAAAGGGGATTTCCCGTATAAGGGAGTTTCCCGTTCTCGCCACATTGTTTCGCAGACTGCCCGCCGCCTCCAAAGATAAAAAATGGTGACTACAAACCAAAGAAGACTTCTTACGCGACAAGGTGGTCCGTTAAATACACCTGTTTGTCTGGTTTCACATTGTACGGCAAGAAGAAGCTCAAGTGCATGGGCAATGGCCAGTGGCCGGCAACCCCTGTTTGCTTTGGTTTGTATTTTGAATTCTGCTGTTTCCTGTTTGTATATTTGGCACGCACGTTATATTTTTGAAGAGGTGTTAATGACCATTGCACATATTAGATGCGGTCACATGAAAATATTTTAAGAAATCTAGACCAAACTTACAAAAATGTTTCTTCTTATTACTTAGTATTAAATTAAATATATAGCTGCAAACTAAATAGATAAACAAACAGCAAGAAATCTGATCTTGAATCGTCACTTGCCTTAAAACATTGTAGATTTGATGTGGAAGTTTTGTATCACACAGAAAAAGTTTGCCCCCAACCACCTGCACTTGCTGGGGGTTTATTTGCCCCCCTTGGGCCATATTATCCTGGTGATGAAGTTTCATACATGTGTGATCCTGGTCTTCAACTTGTGGGTCCGATAAATTCAACTTGTCAAAACAATCTTTCGTGGAGTGAAGCACCTTGCTGTGTTGAAACAGGTGAGACCCATTTATAACATCTTGTATTATATAATTTTGCTTCTCTGCTATGCCTGTCTTACAATTAGTAAAAAGCAAAATGACAATGTTTGTTAGACTAAATTTTAAGGTTTTCATTTTTGTTACCCATTTCTGCTTTCTGTTCTAGAGTGTTCCACACCTCCTAGTATTGCTGATGGAAGTTTTACACCATCAGTCGGTCCCTACACACCAACAAGCAATCAACTGATTACATATACTTGTGCTTCTACACATAAACTTGAGGGTTCTACTACAATTACATGTCAAGCAGACTTATCATGGACAGTTGGTCCAGTTTGCATTTTAATAGGTATGGATATGACAAACTCTGTGTTATTAGCAGGGGTTGGCCATCTATGGCACTCAAGCCCAATATAGTTTCACTTCTGAAGATAACAAACATTGTTTTCTACTCATATTGGTTGCAACTTTTGCAACTGGATATGGTCATATAATTATGCCAACTGTTTCATTTAACTCCACATCCTTTACCTTGTGGTACTTAGACCTAAATAAGAATATTGACATTTGTTGTTAGTTTTGCGCCACGGGTAGAGATAAAACTTCTTATCTGATTTAGACAACATTTGAAGTTTTCATTTTTGTGATTTAACCTCTACTTTCTGTTTTAGAGTGTTCTACACCTCCAAGTATTGCTGATGGAAGTTTCACACCATCATTTGGTCCCTACACACCAACAAGCAATCAAGTGGTTACTTATACTTGTGCTTGTACACATACACTTGAGGGTCCCAAAACAATAACATGTCAAGCAGATGGATCATGGACAGCTGGTCCGGTTTGCATTTTAACAGGTAAGGATATGACAAGCTCTATTACAATGTTTTTAGCTTGGATTGGGCCTTTTAGTACTATAGTTCTGCTTTTGAAGATGATATACCACATTAAACTCGTGTTTGCATCCATTTTTGCTATGTTTGACATATGTGGATGTTACTGTTTTATCTGGTAGGTATGATCATAGGTTTGTGCCATCTATTCCATTTACCTATATAGCCCCAGTGGTTAGCCTGCTATTGGTAAAAGAATAAAACATTTTTAATGTGGAAGACATCACAGTTTCCTATGTTGATAGTTGATTCAATGTATTTGAAAGTATTTTGTGACTTGAGGTTGGATCCCCTAATTTTTCACCTTTTTAACCACAAATATTCAGTTTTGGTTTGCATGCCCTTTTTTATTAGATATACTAATCCAAATGTATTGAAATTTAAATTGTAGGTATGTAGGATGCTTCTCACTGGTTGTTTAAAAATCAGTGAATTCCTTTACGGCTTCAATAACATGTTTAAACACTGAATGTTCTGCCCAAATGCCAAACAAGGGTGCAAGAATGGAGTGATAAACAAGTTTACAGCACAAGCAATGCAGTGCTCAGTAATTGTCAGCAGGCTGCTTCTTCACATGCATAAACAGATGTTTATTCAGGGTGGCCAGGCAGATTTTACACCAATTTTTTTACATGATTGTGTAGTGATAACTGGTATGCGTTTTCTAAATCAGAACGCAAAAGATGATACCATCGCTTTCCTATTTAAGGACCCCCTTCCATGAATTGTTTTTACTCTGTTTTTTTCTTGATTTCTTTATTCTGTCTAATGCAAGTTTGTTTCCCAATTCCCCAGTTTAGCGCAACATTTTGGTGTGCTGAGACTCAGCCAAGGTCAACCCTGGTCAACCAATTAGTTAGTGTAACTATGGGGTTTAAATCAGACTTTTGCGATTGAGATTCCAATTGCCATGCTGTTAGAAATGATTTGGTTAGCTTATAAATAGGCTTCTTTCTTTTTTGT
>QXVZ01026856.1:0-81775 GCA_008931825.1 Phallusia fumigata
TTCCACCACGCAGCGTGACGTATTGATTGTTTTGCTTTTCCAAATGACTTTGTAATTGGCAAATGTCCAACTGACAGTTGTTTCCAGTCAGAACTTTTCACACGCCGCATGAATGTTATGCAAATTGACCGTGTGGTCTTTACTGGAGACAACTCTGCATCTCCATAGTAGATTTAGTCTGATACTGGTTTAAATCGCCACACGCTTGTTAGCCCGAATCAATTATGTATTGATTTATTTATCTACCAGCTCTAAAGCGAATAAAGTAAATGAGAAAAACTCCAACTGCCAAGTAGCTAATTAGCAAATGGCGAACGACATTGATTTGTTTCGCCGTTCGGTCTTGTTTTTAGCGATGTAAGATATAAACTTAACAAAAGCTCAGTAGAAATATAATTTATTTCTAGATAACTTCAAAATGCAGTAATCACGGAAAAACATAAAATCAACGAATAACAATGAATAAAACAAATAAATTATTCATGCGTTTGAAACAAACGCGAACACATACAAACTTTTTTCGTGCTACGTAAAAATGGAGTTGAAATTTAATTGATATTCATGGAAAAATAGTCAAAACGATTACGTAGTTTAATTTACACATTTGTAATTTATTACGAAATACGCAAGTTGTCTTTTTAACCTTCCTATTGTTCAGCAAATGTTGATATCGTCGATAAATGCGATTGATAATGTTAATCTCAGCAATATGAATAATGCATTTTCGCCGTCTGGCAAGAGACCTTGCTTTAAAAGCCCCTTTCCGACTAACGTGTGTGGTATTCAGCTAACCGCCCTAACCGTATAGTTGGTTTCCAATCAATAAAAAAATATGACCTTCAAGCAACTACAGTCCAATTTTTAGATTCATCAATAAATGTAAAATAAACAAAAATCATAAAAAGCCCTTAAAATTGAGAAAAAAATGAATAGCACTTAAATTATTATTCGCACGAGAAAACTTTAGTAATATGCTTCCCAGCTGTTTTTCTCAATTAATTCATTGCAATTAATCCACTTTTTGTAGCATTGGAGAAAATCACAGATGATCGTTTTAAATACGGAACTTTAAACTTGTTAATTGCTTACAAATATCTGCAAAACCTGCAAAACTGGTTTGTGCTTTTTTCTTGTGATTGTCTTGTGATCATGCGGTTCTGTTTGTGTAGGTCTTTTAATAAAGCACACCTCATTTTATAAGTTTGTTTGTGTTTGCTGTCATAGTTGACCACAGTATCATAAATTTTTTTCTGAAAGGAGAAAAGTAATATAAATGACAAATAGAGTCATATTACAAAAAATAACAATTTTCCTTGTTACAGGATTTTTTTTTGCAAGTGGTTGGAGTGTTTCGGGAATACACCAGCGACCAAATCAACGCTCTGGAGGGAAAAGTAAAAGAAAATCACGTTCAACTGGAAGCGTTACAACGCAATCTAAAACTGGTCGAGGTAAATTTTAACGGCCTTTAGTAGCACACTGTGAATGCCAATAAACACATACCAGCATATTTTACTTTACATTTGTAAAATGTAAAAAAAAAACAATTTACAAATCTTGTCAATCAGTAAACAATGTGTTTGCATACCCTTATGTCAGGATTCTTTTTATTTCGGGCAATTTTTTTCAAATTGTAATTCCCTTATGTTGTCAACAGAGCGATGCAAATCAACAGGAAAATCAACTGAAGCGTGACATTGCCCATTTGATTTCTATTCTGCATCGAAGGCAGTCCGATCTGAACGATAAACTAAAAGTAATTAAGCGACTTCGTAATGATTTAAAAAGCACAGTATGTTTCTAAAAAAATTACACCTTTCTGCTAAAACAAAAATTACTTTATAGTTTTTGTTTTTTAGTTTTTGCATCAACAAAACACATGTTTCCCGAATTTGTGTTGTCTTGCCGTCGAGCAAAAAGCAATTCTCCAGATATTTTTGGCTCCATTCTGCATCCTTTCTGTTTTAATCACTCTCAGGCCGAGCGATTGAACTTTAACGTGCTGTAACACGCTCATCACAAAATACGTAACATTTCTTCTCCGTGTAATGTACACAATAAATAATTCATTCTCAAACCTTGCCAGGAGCGGATCTCAAAATATACAGCAACCAGCATAAAATGTACAAAAGGAATGTTTAAATATTTTACTCAGATCTGTTTATATTTGCCTAACTTTGTTAGAATCTAAACAGTACCCAGATACAAATCATTTTGTAGTTTAAATCATTTTGTTTTACGTCATGGAGTTCCGTACAACTCACCGTTTCAAAAAGTTGTTGCACTCTTAGTTGCAAGCTTGGGTAAATTGTATTGGGATAATTTTTTTTAATTGTAGCAAGCTTGGTTAGGAGCTGGCTCGATACGAGAATCTAAGCAACTTAACTCTTTTAGCAAAGTGCGTTATCATAGAAACACAACCAAGAGAGAATTGAGAACCACAAGGAGCAGATGGACTTATGCAAAAGAAACTTGAAGCTCATCTCGGGAGTTCTCAGCTTTGCGAAACGCCTTCGAAGTGAATCAGAGGAAAGTCTTCGTGAAAACGCAGTTCGGGAATTAAAACAAAGGTGGGTACAGAGAAGCTCCACAAAATGCACGTAATTGCACCTGGTTAGAAACATTCGGCCAGGATTCAAAGTTTTTGTAACCACTTCGGCAGGTTTACGACCAAATTTATTAACAAGTGCTTTCCTTATTCCAAATACAAGCGCGCATTTGGTAACGGATGGTTGATTTCTATGCCAGTTGAAACAAACAATGCAAAATGCAAAACCCGCTTTTACAGACTTTCGATGGCCTGCGATCTCCAGACACCTGACCTGCCGTCGACAAGCAACACTGACTTGCGGATTCCCTTGAACACGGTCGAGCGATTTATCGAGCAAATTGATTTCTCGGCCCAGGCAGGTGTGTGTGTAAAAATCGATCAGTCAATTGGCAACGAATACTAAGTACATGCAAAGAAAATAATCTTTGTGATGATAAACGGCAGCTGTTCCGTTTGGAAACGAAAGGATGAATTTCAACTACTTGTGCTAATTGTTATGGACTGTCATGCTGATAGCGATGTAATTGACACTTTTATCGGTATTTGTTTTGTTGTGGTAAAAATATGAAAATGTTATGTACACGTAATGTAAGGTGCTATATTTGTGTGGTCTTGCCAATGCTGTGTAACGGTTAATGGGCACTTCTGTTAATTGGTTAGATCCTCTAACTTCTGACTTTTCGATTTGGAGATAAAGTCTTTTGGAAAAACTGTAACGCAAAAATAGTCATTCTTTTTATTATCAGAACCCTCCCCATTAATTCCTGTGATATTAGCAACGCACCCTGACGACGAACTTTCAAGTAACAGTGTGATCGTTAGGTGGCATTGCAGGCCATCAAAATCAGGGAGTTACGAATTGAAATGGTGGTACGTCAAACGGGGAATCACCGTGGAAAAGTACGTTTTGCAGAAACTATTTTGCTGTTCTTTCGAATTTGAACGTTTGAAGTGGTTTTGAACAAATCATCCGCATTTAACTGTGAGAATGTTTCAACTCAAATTACAAGCAAATATTCTGTCTAGTTTAGATGATTTTAAAGAAAGTTTTGTAACGGGTAATAACACGAACCTCGTTTTGAACCCGCTTGAGGGCGTGCATCGAAACAAGTGTCAATACGCTGTGATAGCTTTTTTTTAAATTGTTGTTCCTAAAAATAACCGTAGATTTCTCCTTGTATGGAGTTTGAGCTTGATGCGTGACTTGGACTAAATGCTTATCTGCTTCGGTTCGTAATTAAGCCTCTATCGACGAGATGAATTTATCGTTATCTTTAAAGTTTATTGTGCCATGTAATTATGGTTAAACATGCGGAGTAATATTATAAGCGGATTAATTGTTTGAGCGCAAACTGCGGGTACAAATGGTTGAAGCCATGCATCGCTTAATCTTCTCGGTCACAACCTCCGTTTATTTGCATGTCATGCGCACTGACAGTATTCACTAATCTGCAAAAAATGTTGTGGCTTTGGAACAATTTTTTGTCTTGTTCTGTAATGGTATGGCTGGCACACAATCTTCAACAAAATGCGCAAATGAGTGCTTCCGTAACTCACTATTTTGTAAAACTATTTAGCTCCAAAGATGGAATATTGGAAAAGCAGCATACATTGACTGATCTGCCACGAAATTCCAAAATTTTTGTAAAGGTTCGATTTTGCAATATTGCAACAGAAAACTGGAGTGAGGTTGGATGTTTCACGACATTGCCAGGTAACTGCTGCCATTTTACATTACAGTGTTTAAGGCGGATTATGATTTAACAAGCGTTGAAGTGATGAATCGCGTAAAAAGTCAAAACATGTTTTCCGAGGTTGCTCCGTAGTTTTTGTCAATTTCCTGGGTCAGTTGAGGCTACTAAACATTCGGTAACCAAAAGTTCCCCAAACTGATTTCGCTGATATAAGGCTGAATCGCGTTTGTGGGTCGGGGTGCAAAAAGGTTTAAACCACTGTTATAGAATAATAATGTTTTATGTTTCAGCTCCAGCCAAGTTTAGTTTTGATGTTAGTACCGCTCATTCGAAGTTACAGCTTTCATCCGATTCGAATACAGTATTTTATCCGGGAGAGCAAAAATGTGCTTCGTCGAGTCCGAAATCTCCATCCCGATTCACTTTTGCGTTAAACGTTCTTGGCAATATTTCGTTCTTCTCTGGCAGGTGACAGTTGGTCCAATTTGGTTTTGGTTGTGGTAAAGGTATAAGTTGTACGGTGCTATTTCTGCTTATGTAATAATGTTATTTCTTGTTTAACTATCTCTTAACGCAAAAGCGTGTGGTTCTGCCAAGTTAAACTACGATATAACAGGCGATGGCGTCACAGAACAACAAAATAGATGCCGACGGAATCTTATTAAACGTTGAACTGGGATATTTTGTTTGTCCGATTTTCGCTGAGCAATATTGTGATGTTGACGTTTGTCATTACAAACTATCCAATGCAGTTGGTTAACAAATCGACATTTGTGTAACATTTTCTTCATCCAGAAATGTAAAGCTTCGATTTTCACGCAGACACTACTGGGAGGTTGCAGTAAATCGCGATGGATGGGCGGTGGGTGTTGCTTCAAGAAACATCCCGAGAAATAGTTGGCTCGGCAGCAATGAAGCGTCGTGGATTTTACATTACAATGCGGCAAAATTCGAGTATAAGGTAATTGATTACAGTAACCTCACACAAACGCATGATCAGTGTATTAACACTGTTCATCCTGTGTTTTTAGTTGTTAGACAATGTTCAACTGTGATAACTATCCATCATTTCAGGTGCGAAGTGGCGGGGAAGCTTTTGTAGTTTTACCAAAACTAAGTGACCCAAGACAATTTTTACGACGCGTCGGAGTTTTGCTAGATTACGACGCAGGTTAGTTGATTATGTTCAGGTTAGTTGATTATTATGCAAAATATTTTATTCACAGGTTTGGTGAAAAAGACAGTATTGTGTGCATATACTTTTTCGGTCTCGTTTTTAGTTTTTATTTCCATTTTGTTACCGTTTACAAAACGAAACATTTTATTCTCAAAACTCGGTGCCAGCTTGGGGTTCGGTTTGTCATCACTAATAAATCTTTGTGCAACTCCTAAAGACCGTAAAAAAGTTAATTTTCTCTTATCAAATCATTTATACCAACTAACAAAAGAAACTTTTGTAACAAAACATAAAAATAAACCACATTAACAAAATTTGACAGACATTTAACAAACTGCTTATTTGCACAGGAATTATTCGCTTTATTGACTGCAAAAACGAAGATATCCTTTATACTTACACGGTTGATTGCTTCAGCGATCCTTTGTGTGCAGCAGTGAACCCGTTTTACCATGGTGGTGGTCTTACACTTTTGTCTGGTCTTGATGTTCCAAAGTATCTTGTTTAGTTTAGAATTACGAATTAAAGATCGAAGTAAGCACCAAGCATGCAGCAATAGTTTGAAAACATAGCTAAACTTTCTGCAATAATTTCAGAATTGGACGGTTTGTTTTCCTTTACTGTTCTACACTCCAGTCAATTTCACCCAACCCACACAATTTTCCTCATTTTTTGTTGCCCTTGGTGCTATGTCTTTCGCACGCATTTTTTAGGTTGTATTTTACGATTTTTGTTTTTGCAAACTTACAAAACCCAAGACAGATTGGTTTTAGGTAAAACCATGAAGCGAAATAATCCGTACACTATTGATTTCCTTCTGAAAGGTTCTAAAACGTTCACATTAAAAAATATTTCGAAATTTTACATGAAAAACAACTGTTCCGTACGCGCTTCTGTTTTAGATGCCCATTATTTTAAATGTGTTTTATTTGCTGGTGATTATTTTCCTTTTTTCTCGTGTTACGGCAAAAAGCCATTATATATNAAAGTATCGGTTAAAATGCTCCACTTACGAGCTGTTTTAACTTGCTAGTGTTAACAAAACTCAACTTAGCTTCGACAACAAAGATGTTCACAGATAAAAAGCACTGTCGCAAACAAACAGTCCTATGTGCGTTTACAATGCATAAACAGCTGATTTGCTTTGCAAGTTATCAAGTTTGTGTGTTTGGGTAGGCAGACCTTGAATCCATTCAGAAAACAGGATTTCATTGTTTGTGAGTTCATACGAACATTTTGACTCTAAATGTTTGTGCTCAATTGAAGTGTTAAAGTAAACATCAGGACACGGTGTCGGTTGGGCGATCAAAGATGCTACTGGTGGTAACGATAACATAGCATCAGAGCAATAGCAGTTACCGCTTGTGCTGTTTTGGTTGTGTTCAGGATTTTTGTTTTTATCGGCGGGAAATCGAGGCTGCCAGATCGGCGCACGAATAGTTTTCTTTCTCTTCTTTAACCCATGGGTGGAATTGCGCTCTTTAGCTTTCGAGTGAACGGCGTTTTTATTGTCTTCCGATGATGCGTCCTCCCATGACCAGGAAAGGGAGTGACCAAAAATCTCTTTTTTGGCCGCATCTGCGTCTGTGTTGACTTTTATGAGCTCACTGCATTTCGAAGCTAAAAAAGACAAATATTTTTTATCAGACCTTTCCACAATAAAAAAGGGAACGGCATTGTTAACAAAACGTATTTGGAAATTGTCTGAAAGTTTGGAATATACTGAACGCAGTTAAATTAGTAACTAGATGGCTGTGGATGCTAACTACTATATGAGGCAATGTAAAAACGGTTNTTTTATCGGCGGGAAATCGAGGCTGCCAGATTGGCGCACGAATAGTTTTCTTTCTCTTCTTTAACCCATGGGTGGAATTGTGCTCTTTAGCTTTAGAGTGAACGGCGTTTTTATTGTCTTCCGATGATGCGTCCTCCCATGACCAGGAAAGGGAGTGACCAAAAATCTCTTTTTTGGCCGCATCTGCGTCAGTGTTGACTTTTATGAGCTCACTGCATTTCGAAGCTAAAAAAGACAAATATTTTTTTATCAGACCTTTCCACAATAAAAAAGGGAACGGCATTGTTAAAAAAACGTATTTGGAAATTGTCCGAAAGTTTGGAATATACTGAACGCAGTTAAATTAGTAACTAGATGGATGTGGCTGCTATCTACTATATGAGACAATGTAAAAACGGTTCTGCAGAATCTATATAGCTACGATACCATCTGCATGAATAGCATATATTGCGAGCAACCAGGAAAAAGTATTTACTTGCGTCCTGGCAGTAAACGACAACTTTATGTTCTGGTGGAGTTTCCGACTGGATTTCAGCGTTTCCGTTGGTCTCCAGCAATCTTGCCATGAACGAAATGTGATCTATCGCTGAACGGAGTGTCTCAACCTACAGAAAAAAATGCAGCAATGTCGAAGTGTCATGTGTATTGCTGAATAGATTTTTACCGATTCAAAAGTTTTTTAAAATGGGCTGTACCCAATGTGCTCATGTGTCAAACAACACTTATCCTATGCACAATAAGTGTGAATTGGAATTTTATTGATTTGAAACAAACAAAAAATGATCATGAAAAAAAGTAGGTATCCGTTTATTTATTGTTCCGATTTTTATCGTTTTTTTACAATCCCTTGACGGTAAGCTCATAATACTTCATCGTTCTTTGCAAAGAATTTTACCCACCGCATCAACCACGTAAAATTTGCGCCTATTTCTATAAGGTCCACGTCCAAGAACATAGTTAGCCCCAATTTTTTGTTGGAGGTTCAAATATTTCGCTCACCTTGGACAACTTTTTCTCGTAAGGGACGCTCGGCAAATGTCTTCGTAACTTTTCGAACGCGTCGTTGATTATTTGCATGCGACGCCTTTCCCGTTTATTTGCAGCTCGTCGTTGCTTGAAACGGGGAACACCTGGGGTGATGATGTCATACGCCGAGTTCGTGACATCCGATGCGTAGGAGGTATAAACATCGCCTGCTTAAAGCCAACGAACCTTACTTTTAAAATCGATTAAAAACGAAAAAAATACAGAGATTCGATTATTAAAGATTACCTGTATAATGCTGCTCATTAAACTGACCAACGGACATTTCAACATCTTGGTAACCACTGTTGTTAAAAATAGCATCATCATCAAGTTTTAACAAATCGTCCGAATCGATGTCAAATTCGTCCTGGTACACAACAGGTGACAGATCATCAGTGAATGTCGACTGATCATCTCCACTGCAAAATGACGAGTTACTTTTTCGTGGACAAGTTTTATAGGCTACTGGAACTTCTGGTTTATTCGGCTGGGCTTCTTGGATGCTGCATTCAGCCACCGAAGCAGCGCAGGTCGGAATTTGGCCGCTGTTTAAAAATCCGTAATCTGTTAACAAACTTATAGGATGTAGATAAGTTTCTTCCTGGAAAACTTGCTCTGTACCCATTGATGAAAGCCCGACGAAGTCATAGGCACCTTGCAGCAGATTGGACTGATCAGCATTAGTGACGAAGTCGTACGGCAGGACTGGAGGCAGAAGTGTGCTCATGGTAAAGTTGTGACTTGCTGCAAGTTCCTCAATTGGAGGCAGGACCAGAGGGTCCCGAAATGTAGCTGATGTCGGCAAAGCACTTGTCTCGTCCATTTCTATTTTCTTAATAAACTTAAATCTAAAAATATCTAAANACGAAGTCATAGGCACCTTGCAGCAGATTGGACTGATCAGCATTAGTGACGAAGTCGTACGGCAGGACTGGAGGCAGAAGTGTGCTCATGGTAAAGTTGTGACTTGCTGCAAGTTCCTCAATTGGAGGCAGGACCAGAGGGTCCCGAAATGTAGCTGATGTCGGCAAAGCACTTGTCTCGTCCATTTCTATTTTCTTAATAAACTTAAATCTAAAAATATCTAAATATATATCAGACGGTGGGCTGACATTATTGATTTTACTTTTCAATAAACGTTAATTTTTGCATGTTAGCGGCTCTGCTTCCCTTTCCTGCCAATTTAACGTTGAAAGCGCGCAACAATCCCGTTTCATAGTTAATGACTCCAAAGAAGAACAGCACCTATTTTAGGGTTTCTAAAATATCATGACCCGGGTAAACTCCGACGTTGGTTAAGATTAGCAAAAATATGGCAACGAAGTAAACAAGCGACCGTTGTCGATGAGTAAAAAACATCGAACATACAAACTTGGAAATCGACTGCGACATTTATTGCCTCAGCCTTCTTTTTTTCTTTAGCTCAGCTTAAGTCTTTAACTAACTGCGCGAAATTGCTGTCTATGCCGATTACTTATTAATTAGCCAACGTATAATAAACAAACCAACATAACGTGTGAACCCCCCATGTGCCACTGGATGGAGGCGAACGCGTGGCATGGTGACGTCGACGGGCCCATGGATAAGTTGAGCAAACTTTGAGCGCGTGCCTCATGTAAAAGTTTAATTGTTTGAACAGCGGGCCTGATATGGCCACTGTTGTTTCTTGCGATTAAGCAAGGTATAATCAGCGAGGTTGGCAATCGCGAGTTGTTGTTTTTTGTTTAAAGGCTGTTAAGTGTTTTATCTCAATTTCGCAGAAAAGCATTTTGCATGAGGTAAATATATGTTTGAAAACATGTTCCTTCAACATTCGTTCCCCACTTTTTNTTTTGTTTAAAGGCTGTTAAGTGTTTTATCTCAATTTCGCAGAAAAGCATTTTGCATGAGGTAAATATATGTTTGAAAACATGTTCCTTCAACATTCGTTCCCCACTTTTTGGTGGCTAAATAATTTATTTATCACTGCTTTCCATACGCTTATAAACGAAACTGAAGCGCGATGCGCAAGTAAAGAACCTGAAAATAAAATTAAAGAACGCGCCATAAAAACGAGTAATATTGATTAAAGCAATGCCCTACTAGGATATGGATTTGCTTCAATGCCATAAGGCCACTTTCGTGATTATTTAAATTTTGTTAATTTTGTTCGCTTTTGTTATACCACTACTTTTCAATGAGAGACCGCGTTTTCTTAATCGAGAAATGTGTTTAGTCTTTATAAATACAACTATACGATGTTGATATATGATAATGTTAATGTTGAACTTTTTTAGTGTGAAACAAGGACTTGTTCCGCAAATCATTGAAAAAAAATTTCAAGGATATTGAAAAAAGATTAGAAAATATTGAGTACTTCGTATTTGTCCGCTCATACACAAAATTAACAATTCGAATCTATACTGGTTCTACAGATTATCTGTTTTGGTTCAAATTAATATTCTGATCTATAAATATGACGTACGATCAAGAGCATCAAGTACATTGGATTCTTTTCCAACTCGTTGTGCAAGTTTTCATGCGTTTGTGATAGTGGGTTTTAAGCCTTGCAGTTGTGCCTACTTTGACTTCAGTTATAACAGTGTCGGGGCTACAAAATTGGATGTGTAGACACAAAGTACTTTTCCTGTCCAGTTTTGTTGCGTTATCGCTTTCTATCAATCCTTGTTTAGCAACAGCTAACTATTTTGGCGACAGGGGTCTAGAGCGTTCCCAGATATAAAACAATGGTACAATGTCTAAAAATCAAGCTTCCGTATTCACCAGATGCTCTCTGTAGATTAGACATCACAATTGTCGCCTACCAAACTTTTGCTCAGGCCTCATTAACAGGGAAAGGCCACTTGGTAATAGACAACATGTTTGCCAAGTCAAACAGACGTTTTGTATTGGGCGCCGTCTCCCTATGTACCTAGATGTCTAGATAAGTGCTTATTAACCGAATGCGCGTGCTTCGGCGGCCGCCAAAGACTCTTCCAGGGGTTTGTTAAAGGAGATGATACGATAGTTAAAAACAATAGAGCCTGTTCTGGAAATCTCGCGCCATACGCGTGGGTGCTGCACGCTGATGGTAAAGTCGATTACAGAGACAGAAATAGATGATTTGTTTGCCTCATCAACCGTCCAATCAGCTTAGGGTAGGTAAAATAAACTTAACGCACATAATGTATTGGTCCACATAAAACTTGGAAACGTAGAACAGATGACGCCACCATATCTATATTGGTGGAGGCAAACTGATTGTATCTGTCATTAAAAGTTGTAAATTACATCTTTGCTTTGCAAACACGTTTTAAGACGGCAAATATTTTTCACCCACATTTAAATGATGACACAACATAACTTAACACGTCCTAATATTTAGACGTCATAAAGTCAACATATTATTGAGTCATTGTAGGCTACGTAGCAAACGCCATGCCGTATATTTGATGATCTATATTAATTCATGTGCTGACGACAAACTCCTTCGAGACCCTGCAAACATTATTTCTTCGTACGTTTGAACAACGGTGTCTGTTACAAAACAAGTTTTTGCAGTCAGTTTCGCATATTTAGGTCAATGTAGTTTTTGTGCAAATCAGTCGTAAATGATGTGTCACGTGGCGCGATGACGTCACACCGCCGCTGTTGGTTCGGATGTTGCAACCCTGACGGCCCGAATCATGTTACCGAAACGACTGTCCTTCTCGAGTTGACGATGTACGTCCAGTTCGGCGTCCATTCGATGAAGAGCGTTGGAAAGTCGAACATTCTCATTCATTAACGTCTTGATTTTCTACACAAATATATGACGTGTTTTTTTTATTTCGTTGGTGGGTGGTTAGAAGTACACAGATTGGAATTTCAGTGACTTGATTTACTGCTGCTTAATATTAAGCTCAGTAGGGCAACGAAGAGAAAGAAAACGCAAATTTTGAGATGTTTGGATGTTCCGTTTACAATGCAAGGCCGTTAAACAATACAAACAACGTCGGTGGTGGAAAAAATTACTCAAGATAAATAAATCTAATTTTACCGATGACAATCCCACAAAACAATAAACCTTTTAATGCGAAAAAGTTAAAACATTTTAGCATTGAATGAAATATCAAACACTTCGTTCGATTTTGTTGTAAACAAGAAAATTTAGCCGAATTCGGGTTAACTTTTACTTTTATAAGTTGTTCGTTGGTTTGGCTGATTTGCTGAGCTTTAGTTTCCAATCTCATTTCCATTTGCTTCATCTCCTTTTGAGCTTGTTTCACGAAACCCTGACTCGAGTTGAGTTCGCGAGACTTTTCACGCAAATCTTTCTTTAATGAGGAAATGTTCAAGTGCAAGCTGCGAATCTAAAAGGGGGGTGATGATTAAAAACACATTTACAGTGTTATTGCAACTAAACTAATTTGCTCAAATAGGGGAAAAACATGCATTTACGTTGTGGTTTTGCTTTAAAAACTCAATGTGTGCGTTTTTAACCTCACATATATTTAAACCTGCCACTTTATATTAAAGTTAGTGGGTCAACAATTGATCTCACCTGTTCAAGTAACACTGCTGCAAGATCATCTGTCTCGGGTTTCGAAAGTTCGTTGATCGTTGACTTTACCAGACGGATTCGTCTTTCAAACTTCGCTTCGTACGGATCATCAGGTGGATTTAGCGATAAATCGTGTTTTACTGGACTCGGGGTGGCGCCAACGAGCAAATCGTCACCAACAAATCCACCACTATGTGGCGTATGAGATTGCCTGCTGCTTGCGGCAGATTTTTTAGCTGGAAAAGTAATTGTTGATGGTTTTAATAAATTTGCATGTTCTATTTTAAAAATAGAGAAGAAGTCTCCAATCGAAAATATTATACAACCGCACAACTGAAACATGTTCCAGATAATTGGGGTAAAATTACTTAATGTTGTTTTATTTTCTAGTGCTTGCGAAACGCCATGAGTTTTATTGAGCGCACACAGGCGATTAAATTTTTTAGCAATCAGTGGTTCATTTGACAACAATTCCACTAACACAAACAAAATGTAATCTCACCGCAAGCAAAGGATTACCCGGATTACACGGGTAAGCAGATTCGCAATTAAACAAATTGAAATCCTATTCGTGTGATCATGAAAGTGCTGAAATCTAAGTTGCGGAAGAAATATGACTTAAACATCTCTATCGATCGTTGCAGTTTTGCCTACATACCGCTTATATACCGATTAAGTTGTGGATGTACAACTTCAAACCGTGAATTAGATTTTTAAGTTATTGTGCTGCGTCGAAAAAAATTTTCTGAATTGTGATATTTACATGTAAAAGAAAGCCAACGTTGCTTCAACCCAAAGGAGTTAAAATTGTGACAATAAGTTAAGAATTATGGTCAGACACCACCCATTATAAACCTCGTAAATCTGGCCGAATCATTTGATATCCCCGTCTTCTACTGAGTGGTGGCAGTGTTGAGCCAGCGGGCGCAGTTTTGGTCAAACGACTTGCAATTCTGACGTCATCTGGTGACGTTTGCGTTCCTGAACTCGTCTTTTCCTGTAAATACCCCATACTCTGGGTGTATCTGAGACCATCGGAACCTATGTAAATCATACAAAAAGCAAACTTACAATCACAGCGAAAATATTTAAGGCACGAGTCCGGGATTCGTTAAAATGGTCTTTGGAAATTAGACATAGTTTTAACGCCGTAATTTAAGTTAAAATGGAGTGTATTCAAAAACTAAAATGTAGCAGCAAAATATACAAAACAATATTGTGCTTACCAGTTATTTGGACTCCCTTTAGCCCAAGGGACATCAGAGTTTCGTTGTTTCTCTTGGCAAACACAACAAGTTTTCTACTGATGGAACACGGCATTTGGTACACAGTAACATATCCGTTGCCATTGGCAGCGACCTTTGCGATGTAGGTGATCTGCAAAATCGTGAAAATGTTAAGTAAATAAGGCCATTGACGGCAACATTAGGTTGTTCATGTTGTTTATTAATTGTTGCCGTAGTACAGTGGTTTCCAACCGGGGAGGAATTCCTTCCGAGAGATAATATTTTATGAGTTAAAGGAGAGGAATTTCCACTTTATAGCTATAAGTTAAAGAGAAAAGTAGAGAAAAATCACCTGTGTTGGGTGGATTGACAATAGATTTGCTAAATCTTTCTTTAGACACGAAAGTCGGGGTCTAGTAAAGCTGTACACGTCACCGTAATGAAGAAAACACATTGTTGTGTAACTCCCACCTGATTCGTCCGAACCTATAGTGTGACAAAGAGTACAAATTCTTAATAGCGAACATAACATACAAAAAGCATAACATACAAACAAAATGTTTTATCACAGTTAAAGCGTTACTTTATTTTTTGCTGATCACCAAAATACCTATTAAGCTTCCATTAATATTGACTGTTCTAGCACAATAGGATTTTGTTAAGGTGATGACTTTATTTGCCAAACTTTTGTCGGTCGACAAGTGACGTCACGGATAAAAGCGTTTTAAAAAAATCTGCGTGCGCACAAAACGAATCTTATCCTACAAGGTCCCAAAAATCACAAAAAAATATTTCTTTTATTTCGACACAAAAAATAGTGCACGGCAATGACAAATGACTTCGCCTTTGGCGAGAAGACGCAAAAGTCTTTGAGGGTCTTGTGGTGATACTGTGAAACACCTCGAAAATTTGAATGAAACGCAGTAAGTCACAAAACTTCGACCAGCTTTGACTACGACTTATTTATCCACGTCCGAGCAACCGAACAACGCGTGACCAGCGCAATGCCATACAAAATGGAATGCAGATGACCGTCGTCATCGCATACTCTGATGAAATCCCGTGACGTCATGAGAAAGTACGCCAATGCCAAACTATACAATTTGTAATGGTTTTGCGGTTTTTGGAAAATAATTGACATATATTTACCATGACTTACCTTGTAAAATGTTGTGTAGTGAACTGATAATTGTTGTAACTTCGCGTTCTGACGATGCAGGAAGTTCCAAATATCCCACAGCGCTTTTATATTTCTCAATATCCGCTAGAAATCGATCCAACATACCGATCTTGTTGAGTAAATATTCCAGCAACTCCACATCCAGTCGGTTTATTCTCCACAGCAGTGAAAGTTCGTCGATAATTTGTCGAAAGGTGTTTAAACTTTCGAGTGTTGCTTTCGGTATATGATGTGAAATCCCCACATTTACTTTAACCTGTTAAATTTAAACCATTTACTTTGAATAAAATTATGTTAATTTTTTTTCCCAAATTTTTCTTGTTAACTATTTTGACGTTACCTGAAAGCATTAGTATCTTTAGCGTTCTTACTTGTAACATATCTTTGAACTCAAGCATCCTCGTCCCAACGGCTATGGCGTCCAACAATTCGTTGAGAGCTTTGGTGCCAGCCTGAGCATCCAAATGCATTTTTCTATCCTCAGTTCGCGATGAGATTGGTGCAGTTCCTGGTGTTGTTAGACGTAGTAGAGTGTTTCGAAGACCCTGTCGTCCACCTTTTAACCTGACATGACATGTGATAAAATTCAAAACAAGAACACTCAGAACATTTTGTTAATACAATACTTCTGTGGTGACAGTTTTATTGCTAAAGTTTTATTTGTTAAATTCCAAATATTTCACTTACTTGTACGGTTTAAGAGGACTGTTAGCATCTCCTCGCAACGGCGTCGGCAAATTCATTCCTGGTGTTTCGCGATTTACTTGACTCTGGCCCTTAACGTCATCTTCCTTTATAACAACTCTCGATCCGGTAGGAGGAGTGTTTTTCTGTCGGAGAATTGGTTTCGGAGTTTCTGCATTTTCAACCGCCTTTTCCTTTTTCACTTTAACTCTTTTTCTCTTGGGCTTGGTGGACTTTTCTGGCTTCTCTGCCCCTTGAAAACGAGCATGTGGGTAGAGCAACGCTTGCATCCAAAAAGTCTCTAGTTCTACGCTATTTTAAATCATAAATTGGATAAATGTTTCATTATTTACGAAAAACATGGTAGGTTTTACTCGTTAGGGCTCCTTGCCTTACCCACATGCAATATACCTCCTATGTGGTTTATGACTGCAGACAAATACAATACCTGCATCTTTTTCCGGCATCTCGACTTCACTTTTATCACGAGGTTTAGCGCCAGTGGTGTGCGCTCTAATCTTTTTTTGCTGTAGCGCGTATGGACTGAGTTGTTTCACTGCAGATGATTGTTCACTTGCTTTTCGAATCACTTCCTCTGTTTGACCGACGATGCTTGGACCTAGATCGATCCTAGAACAACACTAAATCTTAAAAATTACTGAACTAGAGATGGAAGAATTTTTGCAAGCTATTAACCACAAGTTTGGTGAATTGCTAAATCATATTTAAGTTTTCATCGTCTTGTGTCGAATAGGTTGCTTCATTAGTCGGAGTAGCCACATGCAAAAAAATCTCAGATTCATACTCCTAACAACAGGCAAAACTTGCGCAGCAAAACGTCAGTTTTGAACAATTAAAGGCACACATTAAACAATTTATTGTCCACTTCGGGAAAATTGACACACAATACCCTTTCTTATATGTGTAAATGGCCGGTGACAAAAGGCTAGAACATTCCTAAACGACATGTTTCCACCTCGTAACGAATGACCACTTGGTATCTGTTTCAGCCACGCCGATACACAAAGCGCTGAACTGTTGTACCAATGTTTCAGATCACATTTCAGCTATCAACACAATTTCCTCGTATTATGTGGGCGGCTTACGATTTGCGACGCTTAACTTCAGAGAGACGTTTCTGTTGACACCCAAAGCCTAATCCTATTCTACAGCGAGGTTTAGGCTTTTGTAGTAATAGCGGATGTATTGTGACACAACATATCGCAGACGCATTTTGTTTCCACCACGTGTATATCAGATAAACTGCAGATTTCTGCAAAATATGCACGTATCTGACGGCCAAAGTAAGAAAGCATACACGCTAAAAAAACGCAGTGTCAAAGTGTAAGCCTGAGCAAATACATGTTGAATAAACTTAAACTAGTCCTAGAGACCTAGACGATACCTAAGATACCTTTTTATTAGTAACCCAAACACACACCTAGCAACAAAACACCAGCAACATAAACATAAAAACATCTTTACCACTCTTTACTAAGCGGTTAAATCGGTTTAAAAAATTGACCCGACTCTACTTACCGTAATTCAAGTTTTGCCACCGCCATTTGTTGCGTTTGTTACACATACGTTCACATACAAATATCGTCACTCTTAATCTAAATATGAGTGAAAATCGGCAGAGCTGCTATAGACAGGTTCGATGCTGCTACAACTAAGCCACAAAACACCTTTGGAACCAAGAAGCGAGTGAATTGTTCTTACACAATGGAAAAGCTTAGGCCAGCTCCAGACTATGAACAACCTTTTTGCAACATTCTTTAAAACTTTAATACTTGTTGATTAAAAACATTTCATATCTAGCCTATTGGTTTTTTGCGTTGAGTCAGACATAAATTAGTATTTGCCTTATACATTTAGTTTCGTCAATATACATACCTTGAGGTTACAAAGATTGCTCAATATCTCAAGTGTTGCAAAATACATTTAGTTGAAAAGATCAGTCCAATAAACTTCTGTTAAATTGAATCAAGTACAAATGAAGGAAATGAAGTAGCAAAGTTTACAACAGTTTAATAAGGTAGCCGTAGTGTAGCCATATTTTAATCGTGTTGATACAAATTCTATTCCCGCATTGTGACATTGTGACTGATTGTGGCTTCTTTTCCACCTGCTCCTAACATTGTTATTCTTTCTGTGCAAAACCATTGATCGTAACAACAAAAACATGTGTTTTTATTGAAGTAGTGCGATGTTGACAATGGGCGTCTGAACTGAACTAAAAGGAGACAAAGCCAAGAAAAAAACACAGTTTCAAATCAATTCCTTCAAACTGGGTCAACTACCTAAGCTAAGCTGGATCTATAATTAATTTTTGTATCAATGTTGGTGCGCAATAACTCTTCTGCAATTGTAAAAGAAAAAACTGAGCACAACAATAAATGACCCCTGCTGCTGGAGACAACTAGAGATTTAAATCCTTTACCTGAAAGCTCTTTAATCCTTAGATGTTTTCAAAACAAACTTCTGGTGTTCGGTGAAAATCTGATGCTGAAACATCAGAACTTTCCCGCCTATTTTCTATTCAATGACTTTTAGCCGAAGCACGAAACACGCGCCTTTCTAGGGGGCGTGTTTTCAACGCGGCGATTTAATTGTCCACCTACAATTTTCGTTGTGCTGAAGTCAGAACTTAATGACGACAAACCGCAATTACTGCGGTATTAATGGAGAAACGTTTTGAGTGGTGTCAAAAGTCTTGATGTCTTGCGTACTCGATCGAATCTTATTATCACAACGTTGAAACCTCCAATTATTCCCACAACAAAGGCCACAAATTGTTTTGAACTGTTTATTACACAGTATACGTGCCTAGATGATGTTACGTAAAAACACAAATGAAAAAGCTGGACTGGGCGGGGGTAAAACGCAATTACATTAAAACATACAAGTTGAACTTTCATAGGATTTCCAAAACATTGCCGTACGCTGTTAAAGCTGCTAAATCGCATCAAAGCAACTTCTCTTCGCTTGCATTTGCATGAAATCGAAAGCCGGTGGCGAGTTGCTAAATACGTCATCATCTGCGTCATCGTTGATGCCATCGAAACAGCGTTTGCGTTTAAGCGAAATGGCAAAGGAGTCGGAAATATCATCGCTTTGCAGAATATCGCGGAGGCATCCTGGCGACAAAGTAGGAAGTGTCATCTGCAATGGCTGCTGTCGATTTGGTGACGTAAAACATGCGACTGGTGATGGTTGTGGTGATGACACTGATTGATGACGTTCCGAGGAGGTTTGTTGCGTTGCTGGATTGGTGCCAGTTGGAACGTAGACCACTGGTAGGTTGGTTGAATCTCCACTAGTATCTGCAAAAAATTTGGTAAACCATAATTCAAAAGTGAATGAAATACGAAGAATTTAAATTTACGAAACGAGCGGTTACCATTATTTTGATTTGCGGTAACATTCCGAGCGGCAGCGGCAGCTTGTTCCCTGTAGTAACTGCACCCATAAAAGGCAGGGAGACTTTGATTTGTTTCTGTTGACAACATTGCATTTAGTTACATTTAGTTTCTGTTGAACGAAGCCTAAAAAACGACAGAGCAACGTCAAAGAAACATACCTTTTCTGGAGTCATTTAACTGCTTGGGGTCAAAAGGCAGTTTCTCCCTTGAAGCAGCGACAGCGTTGGGTGGAAAACAACGGTCAAGATTAAGGAGTTGATAGTTTTCCTGTAAAAATTAATATAGTAATCATTGTTTTGTGCTCAGTGGATTCAAAATCCATTGAAATGGTAAATTTACACACCAATGAGTCGCCAGTTTGTGGAGGTTGTTGTTTTCTTTCCTGAGTTGCAGTTTTGGATTCTGACGGTGGGGCAAAATGATGAACAGTTTGAGGTTTAAGAAGTTCTTCTAATGTTTCGCTCGGATTAGACGATCCTTGTTTAGAAACCGTCAGTTGTGTCTGAGATGTTGAACCGACTAAAAAAAAACAGACACAATCAAATATTAGTAAAAATGACAATCAATAAAAAGTTTCCCAGAGATGAAAATCCGTTAAAGGGTGTAACTGTAAATCCTTGATTGTAAAAATGTACTTACTGCTTTGAAGAGTCGAATTTCTTTCCAACTCTTCGCTCGTTCGAACCAACTGCGACATAACGTTCAGTTGTTTGTGAAGAAACTGCTTTGCTTTTTCGAGGTCAACAGAATTAACAGGGTTTTCCACTTTTACGATTTCATTTGCGTCAAAATTAATAGGTTCGTTATCGCCTACGTCATGCACCGAATTTTCCACATTTTCTGGCGAAGTCATTGGGGAAAGAGATTGCGACATTGACGACGAATTCGACGAGTTGCTGTCGTCAGAAGGTTTTTTGCTAAAAATTAAGATTTTCTTTTTAAAAATATGATTTTTAATCAAAAGTGTTATGTTCAAGCTTACTACTTACGTCAATGATTTGTCTCTGAATGACCTTGCAAATGGATTCAGATTAATTTTAAGCTGTGCGACCTGTAAAAAACATAATCATGATTACAAACAAACGCTCTTTAAACAGAATTAAAAATATTTACATAAATAACAAACAAAAACTTACGTCGGTATCGTGATACAAGGTAACTGTCATGAAAGTAGTTTTAGGAAGTACAAATGTTCGCAGATTACTTTGCATGGATGGATTGACGTGATCCACCTCAACAATGTGGAGACGAGGTTGATACTTATGAAGAGTTCTCAGTGTAATAATCTGTGCGACAATCAAGGAAGTTCACGTTAATAACACGATGCTGATATGTATTGAACGCTTAAAAGCGTTAAAGGGGATTAAAAGTTATCGCACGAACCTTTTCTTTTTCATGGTAGTGGTTGCTTAGCTTCATCTTGTTAAAACTCGCCCCTTTCTTATTCCATACATCGCCGGGTGCGGGTGAATCGGGGTGCAAATAAACTCGTTGTCCAGGTTGAAAATCGGGTTCTTCATTTGCAGCAAGTCCATTTGGATGCCAGCCTTGGTCACTAGATAATTAAACAGTTTTTTATCTTTAAAAAGTTAAAAAAGAGATGAGTTTTGCGTAGCTGGACTTACACATATTTCCATACGTAACAGTTTGCAAGAACAAAGTCAAGAAACACGTTATAAAGCTTGTTTGGATCCAGTCCGTTCAGTTCGTATTCCAACACCGGAAACATACGCCTGCAAAAAGTAATAGGTTTGTGTTTAAGATTCACTCAACGCTTTGCAAAGTATTTTACTTCATTTAAGATCCTATATAGCTAGTTAGTCGCGACAAATAGTCAACGCAATAATTAACATACGCTGCCTGTTTTTTTTGTTGAGGTAGGCTAAACAAGTTACATAAGTTTATTTGGTCCAACCTTCCATGTTTGCTGATCACCATCTCAGTAACCACGTTGTCGAAGTTCTTCCACACATTTGCATTGGACAACTTCATTTCAACTCCCATGCATTCCAATTCCCAATCACTTCCGCGCTTTCCTGGGATGGGAACTTCCCCAGTTGGTACCTAGACAACAGATAGACACGGGTAAAAACTGTCATTATTAACTCATAAAGTAAAAAGACGTAAAATATCAATTTACCTGTGAAGGTTGTTGCATTTGTGTTGGGGTTGGCTGTGGTGGCATTATGGACATGTTGGGTGGAGAGTTGGTGCCACAACTACCTGGGGTGGATGTAGCTCTGTACGGCATGTGTTGCGGCATACACTGGTTGTTGTAGTTTTGCTGAGTGTGGTAATAGTTGTCAGGTGTCAACTGCCCTTGATCGGTCATGCTAAAAACATACAGACGGTAATGGTCATGCACATTTCCTAAGATCTCTGGCGTGATTTCGATACAGCTATTTGCTTTTTAAATTGTCCAGAGGTTGTTTTTTTATCATAACTTAAGGTCAACATCTCTTAACAAGTTTATCAGTTTTAAGGATTGGATGCTTGATTCAAACATACCTTCCTTGACGAGATCTTGGAAAATTAAACTGATTCGTCGGAGAATACATGTTTGGGCTTTGTGCTGACATCCACTGGTTGCTTGAAGGTGCTGCATAACCATCACTGGCGGCGCTGTTAATGCGCTGGCGGTAACCGTCATTTTGCCCGTATTTATTTACATTGTTTGCGGGCGGAGCACTCTTTCCATTAAACACGTTCATATTAAGATACTGCCCCTGGTTAATAGGATTCCACATTGTGGACAACGCTTGGCCAGGAGGCGATAGTCTTTGGTAGTTGTTCTCGTGATGAAAATTGCTGTTGGCATTGTGGTCCTCATTGGGATACCAGCTTTTGTTTTCATTCACAGCCTGAAATCGACTAGGTACGCCTTGGTAGTATTGCATGTCAGACTGAAACTGTTGCGGCCTCACAGCACAATGCTGCGACGGGTACTGCACTTCTGAATAAGCCATTACACTCGGGCTTAAATACAAGCACTTGTTTCGATAAACTTTGAATACCACGAGTCTTGAATCCCAACTTGATGAATCTCTTGACGATCGTCAAAACGTAAAATAAAGGTTTCCAAAATGTCCCGGCCGTTTTATACAGTACCATAGATAAGAGTTTTACGCACGCGTCCCGCGTTGTTGATAACGCTGCAAGCTTATCACGTGACCCCCAGGTGCAGGTGATTGCGTCACACAAGCCAACTTTGATGGAGTGTAGGTATCCGGTTCAAGGCTCAAGCTCCACTGATATCCTGACTGTGTTAATGTAAACTTGACTGTGCGGTTATCAAAACCGTAAGTGCAATATACTAACAGAGCTTGTGATAAGTTTAGAAAGTTTCGTAGGTTATTAAGACTACGTTTGCAAGTTGTCTGAAATCCTATTTATTGAATGTAACCAAATTCCAAGTCCTGTTTTGAATGTACTGTTTCGCCCTACCGGCATCAGAGTTATCCTTTAAGCGATGCTTTTTTGTGAGCAAGCACTTTATTAGTAAACATCATATATTTGGGAAAAAAATACATGTGAAAATAATCAGCATGGAATTAACGTGCACTGAACAACCCTTTGTACATGTAAAAACATTTCCAATTTCAATTTACAAAACAGTAAGTTGGAAGCGGACACACACACACCAGTTGCAGGAGGATCGTTATCAACGAAAGTAACGCGAGACGCGAACTAAACATTTCCGCAACGGTTTCTAAACCTATAAGTAAAGCACGTTGCCCGACTGGCAGATAAGACAACAACCAAGATTGTTATATCACGGTCTTACAGATATCAGGATCTGTTTAACTGTTTTTTTGTACATGGAACAGTGGTTTGTTTGTAGTTGTTCCACTGAATATATTTGCAAACTGTAAAAATGNTGTTATATCACGGTCTTACAGATATCAGGATCTGTTTAACTGTTTTTTTGTACATGGAACAGTGGTTTGTTTGTAGTTGTTCCACTGAATATATTTGCAAACTGTAAAAATGAAAGCGTTTGGTTGCCATCGTACAGAATTATGACATTACACAAAGGCATATGCAACGTAATCATGGATTAGTCGTCACGTTTTTACTCGTTAAAATAAAAACGTTCCCGGTTTGTACTGTTGGGAGAGGTACGTTTGTTTAACAACTCGCTCATTAAACAAAGCGTTTGAGAATTTTCGAGTCGATAATTAAACTTTAAACCTTCACTTGTGAATACGCGATGTTCATCGAAGTTACACTGACTTTATGTAATCTTTGTTACTCGCCTGATAAAAAATACTTTCAATGCTCAACCGATCATTCGGTATCGAGTACTGGTTAGTTTTGACCAACACCGGCTATACATGGTAGTACTTGGTACTCAGCGTTTATAACGATATTACCATATTTCGCAAACGTACTTCACTACTTTTAAATATTTTGCGTGCAGAAATTGTAAAAGCATTAAATTATGTATGTATTTATAAACATATATATCTTAAGCACAATCTGGGTATTCCTAATTAGCAACACTCGACAAAACAACATACAAATATTAAAATGTCATGCGGCGAACTAGTTCAGTTAGTTATGCAAAATGGTGCAATAAATATGAATGGTTTCAGTAATAGCAGACCATAAACTTTCTTGGAACACATTTACGACTTTGTGTCACACAACACATTGAATACTTCGGTCATTGCAAGTTTGAAAAAAAAACCAACGTTTTCAGCTACTACGTCAAATCGCTGTCATTGCTTACGTCACCATTCTCATTTGACGCGTCGAACGTAGATTCGCCTTGGAAAGTTAAAAAGTCGGAATCTCTACCAATTTCGGAGTCCTTTGTTTCATCTGAAGCACTGCATTGCTTATGGAGCATTGACGTCATCGCCACTACGTCAGGATCCTCGATAACGTCATTATCGTCGCACGTAGCCACAGTGGGACTGATTTTTTTGTCCATAGTTTCAAATACAACCTCATTGAAAATGTCTTCTATCGGTTCGTTCATTTCAAGCCTAGAAATTCGTCGTTGAACTAAACGCGGTCGGTTTTGGTCTGGAACAGAAAAACCCAAACCTAATATTTATGTTCATAAAATGCCCAATTGAAAATCAGGCCTAATTTAGGAATCGAACATCATCCTAGCGCCTGGTACGACGGCTACATTAAGTAGTGATAAAACTGTCCAGTCTAGCTTGACACTATTTACCAACAAATTTAAATAAAGAACATTGCAAACATAAAGGCAATATCTAGAAAGGGTTCACTTCTGTAGGCGAAGTTTGTTAATGCTGCTGTCATTCTTTTTAACAAAGTGAGTTACAGCCCTACTTGTGTCGCTGGGGTAAATTAAACCTCAGGGTAAATGCACGAATTATAAATTATCTTACTGATACTTACCGCTTTTTCGAGTAGCATTCAAGGAAAACGTTGGGTANAATTGAAAATCAGGCCTAATTTAGGAATCGAACATCATCCTAGCGCCTGGTACGACGGCTACATTAAGTAGTGATAAAACTGTCCAGTCTAGCTTGACACTATTTACCAACAAATTTAAATAAAGAACATTGCAAACATAAAGGCAATATCTAGAAAGGGTTCACTTCTGTAGGCGAAGTTTGTTAATGCTGCTGTCATTCTTTTTAACAAAGTGAGTTACAGCCCTACTTGTGTCGCTGGGGTAAATTAAACCTCAGGGTAAATGCACGAATTATAAATTATCTTACTGATACTTACCGCTTTTTCGAGTAGCATTCAAGGAAAACGTTGGGTACAAATTCAATTTAAGTCGCCTTCGTGAAGTTAAATCTTGCTACAAACGTTTCATTGCCGGTTTTAAAACCCCCCGAAAACCAATTTATTTCAAAACGGAACGATATTGGAAGTGAATGTATCCAAATGCTTACCAATGTAATAAAACAGAGATGTAAAACCTTTGTCTTGTATTTGTTTTTCAACATTAAGTGTGGCGTTACAGATACAACTAAGAGTTCTAGTGAACAGAAATTTTTTGTTTCCGCATGTACTACAAAAAATTACCGTTGTTTTGATGGAAATTTTAGTATAGGTTCTGCTCATGTTTGTTTTGCAGCAATGTCTGTTGTTTTAAATAAGTTTATTGTTGGTTGGCTTTTGCATTTATAATCGTGACCACAATTTAAAATGTCTCGAATCACCAGCACTACAAAACTAAACCAGACTTTCGGTGTTTCGCTCGTGGTTCTCTTGTTTTATTTGTTAAAGGCACCACAGCAGCTTTTGTAAACAAAATTTCGCACTTTTATATGCCCCAAATCAGTTTTAACCAGACATATAGGAAACAGCACTTTGGTTTTACCACTACAAAAAGCCTATAAATCACATAAACCTATTTTCATTTGGCAAAACCTCTTCCATTACCTGGTTCCGGTGTGGTAGGAGCCGCTCCACTTGGTTGAATCGGGTTTGACGACCTTTTCTTGTTCTTTCTGGATAGAAACAAACCCATTCGGAAAACCTCACGCACGCTGCGTTTCCGCTTCTTACCATCTGAAACAAAGAAGTCAATTGTGAGACATGACTAACAGTCAATACGCATTATTATGCTTATTATTTCAAAANAACCCAAACCTAATATTTATGTTCATAAAAATGCCCAATTGAAAATCAGGCTTAATTTAGGAATCGAACATCATCCTAGCGCCTGATACGTCTTCTACGTTAAGTAGAGATAAAACTGCCCAGTCTAGCTTGACACTATTTATCACCAACTTTAAATAAAGAACATTGCAAACAGGCGAAGTTTGTTAATGTTGCTGTCATTCTTTTTACCAAAGTGAGTTACAGCCCTACTTGTGTCGCTGGGATAAATTAAACCTCAGGGTAAATGCACGAATTATGAATTATCTTACTGATACTTACCGCTTTTTCGAGTAGCACTCAAGGTAAACGTTGGGAACAAAAATCAATTTAAGTTGCCTTCGTAAAGTTAAATCTTGCTACAAAACGTTTCATTGACGGTTTTAAAACCCCCCGAAAACCAATTTATTACAAAACGGAACGATATTGGAAGTGAATGTATCCAAATGCTTACCGATGTAATAAAACAGAGATGTAAAACCTTTGTCTTGTATTTGTTTTTCAACATTAAGTGTGGCGTTACAGATACAACTAAGAGTTCTAGTGAACAGAAATTCTTTGTTTCCGCATGTACTAGAAAAAATTACCGCTGTTTTACCGTTGATGGAAATTTTAGTATAGGTTCCGCTCATGTTTGTGTTGCAGTCATGTCTATTGTTTTAAATAAGTTCATTGTTGGTTGGCTTTTGCATTTATAATCGTGACCACAATTTAAAATGTCTTGAATCACCAGCACTACAAAACTAAAGTAGACTTTCGGTGTTTCGCTCGTGGTTGATGGTCTCTTGTTTTATTTGTTAAAGGCACCACATCAACTTTTGTAAACAAAATTTCGCACTTTTATATGCCCCAAATCAGTTATAACCAGACATATAGGAAACAGCACTTTGGTTTTACCACTGCAAAAAGCCTATAAATCACATGAACCTATTTTCATTTGGCAAAACCTCTTCCATTACCTGGTTCCGGTGTGGTAGGAGCCGCTCCACTTGGTTGAATCGGGTTTGACGACCTTTTCTTGTTCTTTCTGGATAGAAACAAACCCATTCGGAAAACCTCACGCACGCTGCGTTTCCGCTTCTTACCATCTGAAACAAAGAAGTCAATTGTGAGACATGACTAACAGTCAATACGCATTATTATGCTTATTATTTAAAAAAGCTTAATGCTACATTATTTTTCAAGGCGTAGAGCATTTATAGCCTATTTCGCAGTTTGTATGTATCAGTGCAAAGTTAATTACATGCAGGGTAGCCATTTCTGTGTAGGTATTAACATCAATAACAATACCACCAATACGGTGTGCTTTACACTTTCCATGTTTTAAACCAATGTTTTTGCGGTTACCGTGAAAGGTTTTAGCCTTACAACACTAAGCTCCAAGCACAACCATACTTCAACCAAGTCATGTGCCCCGTGCTTAACCGCATTTTAGATTTATAGTCTAACCATTCTGCTCTGTGTTTTGCGGTTTACTGACATTTAAGTGTCATAGATAGGGATACAGCGGGTAAAATTCCTACGCAAGTACATTTGCATCTCGGTGTGTAATTGATACTCATATCTGCTCCGTACTTGCATATCATACATCAATTAACAAACTGGTAGGTCAAGTCAAAATGTTATTAGATTGTAAAAACCGTAAAAGGGAACAACAATCGTCTCAGTTAAAGCACCTAGGTAACGCTGAATAAATTGTTTCAATTTTAGTTTCAACTATTTGGAGCGTACCTTGAAACCAATAAGAAATCAAATTTAACAAACGAAGAGGTAAGGATTTTTATGTACAGTGTTACTTAAATAACCTGAAAAAATCAACCACTTTGTATGATACAAATAAGTCTATTAAACTAGATATAAAGCAGTTTAAACAGGTGCTAAAGTGTCATTGACAGTCTTTAGATCACGTAATAATTCTCCAAAACCAATCTACAGTTGCAGTTCGATACAGTTTATGAACCGTTAACCCCCAAAGCCTGCCACATTTACCTCAAAAACAATCAATGTCTGACCCAATTATTGCCTAATGCACAGGGGACGACGGTAAAAGATTAGTATTAATAGCTTCATCGATTTTACCAACTGCAATTTTAACCGGCTGATCTGCACGTTATCCAGCCTATTTGTTTTCAGGCCTTTGTTCAGGGTTATTTAAAGTATTGTCAAACCCAAAATACAATTTCAGCGCATTTTTATTCGTGTGGTTTTTGCGGCTGTTTTCTGTCAAAATGACAACTTTAGGGCAACGCCCATAAACTGTGTACAAATTCTCTGGTTGATTTCACACTATTTTACAAAATGGTTTTGTCACATAAATATTTCCTTTGTCTCGATATAATACGTTTTACAATAAACTTAAAGGAACTGACGTGTTATGGGATTGGATGATAAAATGTCACATATTTAACCTATTTTAATATGGTGACTCGAGCTCAACAAATTTGCTCACCAGACGTCAGTGAAGAGCTTGCCTCGCTGTTGGACGAAAAATCCTGTCTGCTGTCGTCGAATGACATCTGCCTGCTCGGTCCGAAAGCCGCCTCTATTCCCTCCACTTCATCTGTATGAGCAAACACGACCAGTTCATTAAATGTAAGCTGGAAATCGGATGGTTTGCAAATTGAAACGTAAAACGTTACAAACATATCATGGAAAATGTATAATTCAAAGTTTTTAAAGCAAGGTTTATTTCAAAACATTAAATGAATTAACAATTATACTAACTGTAATAATACGCCTATTTGTTTCAAAGCTTGTAGGACAAGAGAGAAAAATAATGGAAAATGCTCTTTAAACACAAACATTTTACATTGTGAAGAATAGGGACTATAGGCTTATTCCAGAAAGAAATAGACAGGAACGCACGTCATTAACCCAGCAAAACGCCAGTCACCTGATTTATGCGATAACGTCATTGATTCACTAAATCCAACACTTGCTNGTGTTATGGGATTGGATGATAAAATGTCACATATTTAACCTATTTTAATATGGTGACTCGAGCTCAACAAATTTGCTCACCAGACGTCAGTGAAGAGCTTGCCTCGCTGTTGGACGAAAAATCCTGTCTGCTGTCGTCGAATGACATCTGCCTGCTCGGTCCGAAAGCCGCCTCTATTCCCTCCACTTCATCTGTATGAGCAAACACGACCAGTTCATTAAATGTAAGCTGGAAATTGCAAATTGAAACGTAAACGTTACAAACATATCATGGAAAATGGATAATTCAAAGTTTTTAAAGCAAGGTTTATTTCAAAACATTAAATGAATTAACAATTATACTAACTGTAATAATACGCCTATTTGTTTCAAAGCTTGTGGGACAAGAGAGAAAAAGAATGGAAAATGCTCTTTAAACACAAACATTTTACATTGTGAAGAATAGGGACTATAGGCTTAATCCAGAAAGAAATAGACAGGAACGCACGTCATTAACCCAGCAAAACGCCAGTCACCTGATTTATGCGATAACGTCATTGATTCACTAAATCCAACACTTGCTTCGTGCCCGGGAATGTATTCAGTTGAAACAGAATCTGCAAGTTCAATTCATACAACTTTTAATGCATATTGTGTATAAATAGCCAACAGTTCCTTTTAAAAGGAAATATACATTTCTACTTTAAAAAAATAAGCATACCAAGGAAAGATGATTTGAGCGATATCATTTTGTATTTGACCAACCTGAATGCAAATCAATCGTCTCGGCTTTTTCTTCCGTCACGATATCTTGATTTAAGTTTTCCCTAAATTTCAGACATAAAACAGCGAGGATAACCCAACAGCAACGAAATGAGATTAAAATATCCAAACAATTAATCTCCCTAAAACATCAGCAATCACAAGCACTCAACTTGTGACATGCGGTTCAATACAAACTCGACGCCTTTATACCATCAATTGAAAATGTAAACATAAAGTATTGACTGCCATAAACTCTTTCCAAGACCTGGACCGATCAATACTCTTGCTATAAAGATTAAATTCTAATCGTACGTGCTACAGGTAGTCGTAAGTAGGATTAGGATACTGTAGTCTAAACCAACAATATTCTTTTAAATGTGGGTCAGTTGGCAACGATCAAACTTCGGCATTATCAAAAGCACGTTTCACAAAACATGGCTCGAAAAACTATGCGTAGCTATGTTCATGATAAGGCGTAAACACGACAAAAGCGACTTGCTATATTTGAGGCAAAGACTTGATTGTGCTAACGCCAGTATACCATTTTTTTGTTTACTGTCTGGGAGGCAGTACCCTTTTCATCAGAAGACGTGCAAATTTGCAGTTTTATGCTTGCAATAAAAAGCTAATCATACACTCCAAAAAGCTTCACTTTCGATTTTCGGTTCCAAGTTTTAGAATTAGTGAAACACAGAATCAAAAGTGCTACTCAAATAACATAAATCTACTCTTGCAATCATACAACACATGCTCAATGAAAAACCAATTTTGTTCGTTAAAAGCTGCCTAAACTATATCAATACAATCGTTTTCTTGTAGTAGATTGACACCTAACAGTGCTAAATGATTTATAAGAAGGCAAAGTTTACCCTGGTCCGCTTTCTACAGCTTGCTTTAGGACAAACCCCCTACTAAAAGTTTACCACAATCCGAACATTACAGAGTAAATGTGCTATATTCCAAACACACTGTACAGCGCCGGCACAACCATGTAACAATGCCTTCCTTTTCTGACGCGTAGATCCTTTGGCTGACAATGGCCCTTTTACCCCCAGTAAAAGATGGTTTATTCTTGGCCAGCCTAAGCCATTTTTACACTGTCTCAACGGCGGCGCACACTGGCTATTTCGGCTCAGCGACGGTGAAATAAATAGCGCATATGGAACGCTGCTTCCTACTGTAGAGGTATTATGACCCCTATCGATCCGTCTATAATACTGCTGATAGCGACGCGGTTTCCAATTTTTTGCTACTGCAAAGTGGCAGTATTAAAAATACGATTTAAAAACGCCAATTTTGGGGAAACTGACAGCAACCGTTTTTGCTTCCGATCCTGTTTAGGGGGATATGCAGTTTACATAAGTTATGTCATGATCACCAAAAAGTTTTTGTTATCTCTGTGCGGCAATTGCACGGTTACAACTGGCAGATACAGTGTGTTGATTTAGCTGAAAACTGTCAGATATACCTTGTTCTTGAAGTATGTTCCTTGCCACAAGTTTCAAGAGTAATCCTGAAATTAAAAAAAACAATTGAGTATTAATTATTCAAGGCGGAATTTTTGGATATCAACAAACTTGGATTGAGTCATTTAAAGAGACCAACTAAACATTAGTGAAGAGGTGAAAATGACCAGCAAAACCTTTGTACAACACATTATGTTATTACAGAAAGTCGTAATGCTCACCGAACCTAAATACAACTTGGGGTTTATAAAACGAACAAATAATCAATGATAAACAAGAAACAGGAAATTAAACTCTAAACCGAACCTTTGTGGTGCCTATGATGATGTTGGAGTTTATTTCATAACGAGTGCTAAAGAAATATAAAAACAGCACCAAAATGTACATCATGAGCCTGGGTTCCAGCATAAAAGGAAATTATCCAAAATTTATTAAACCCATACAATGAGAATCGATCGCGGTTTCTTCAGGGGCCGAACACAGGAATACTGTCAACAGGTTTTGCTAGTCGGGAGTATTAAGCACGCTGTGTAGGGATCGGTATCGACCAGGTAGCTAATATCGATTTGGATGATTAATTGTTGTCATAATTTATCGTTTCAACGCATTAAAATAGAAGCCCCATAGCGTATGCTGGAAACATGTCTATGATTAGACTAAAAGGCAATAGCAAGAATAAATAATTATGATTTTGTCAAATGTAGCAACAAAACAATCGTATCAAAACCACAGAATTTGTTATTTTACTCATACGTATTCACTTGTGGACACAAACAATGACTTAGGTTCTGGCCAAAAAATGTAATAGAATCGACCTCGAGCCAATGGTAACGAGTCCAATAATATTTCACACAAATTGAGGCCAAAAAATACTTTATTTGACTTGTGTCAGCGATTCAATTATTTTGAACAAAGCAGTTTCATTTTAAATCTGCTTTTCGATCTATTTAGCCTAAATATCACCAAAACCTGAAAGAACTGGATAGCTTAAGTCACGCAGGCATAGAACATTACAGTTAATGAAACATTTTTAATCAAATTTCGTGTTCTTTTCAAACATGATTTCAGACCTTATCAAGTTTGCTATGTTTGGTTAGTCCTGACATTTGTTGTAATTGTCAGCAGAACGGCAATATGATTGCACGGCTCTAGGGGAATGCGCGATGAATAATTGAGTAGCACCAAACGTAATTGCATATCGATAAGATTTTGCCAAATGACGGTCGTTAATTATACCGTCGAGTTGCAACAGACTACCATAATTTCATGAAAACCGGCATCGTTGTTAAACTTTATCTGCTATGCCACTTAGCAACATGAAAGGCTCGGATTGTACGATAAGCTTTAAAACACTTGACCTATATGATTACTTAATTTTTTATAGCAAGGATCGAAGTCACGAACCGATCTGTGTTTGGACGCAGCGCAGAGAGCGCCCCTGCTGTTTCCCACAGGAATTGTGATCGAATTTCTGACAACTGCTATCAATTGTTTCCGTAGTGTAGTGGTTATCACGTTCGCCTAACACGCGAAAGGTCCCCGGTTCGAGCCCGGGCGGAAACATTAAGTTTGTTTTGAACTTTTTGTGAACAAAAGTTTGATTGCAAAATGTAAGGTTTGATTAAAAAAGAAAATACCATCCAAAAGAAGATGCAAAAAATGTTGTTTTAAGACAGGACTCATTTATTATTTGCATGTCAAAACCTGTGCGTCTTGAGAAGTAGAACGTGGATAATATTATTTTCACAAATGAAACTTTGAATGCAAAACATGTGTTCTAAAATTACATGTTAGACAACGCCGTGCATCAATTTACCGGACAGAAGGCGTTGTCGCATATGCGGTTATTCAATGTTCGAAATATTATTCGCGCCCGTTACAACGTAAAACCACAAGCTCGTGATCTCATAGAACCGATGACGTTTAAACAAACCGCAGCGGTATCTTGTTTCCGTTCATTTCAACATCGGCCGCACGGGAAAACGTGTTCGTAGCATATGTTAGGTTGTTTGTAGACAAACAAAGCCTATTGGGCCGCACTTGTGGTGATATTATAGGCGCTAATTTTAATTGGTGATTAGTCATTTGTTAATTCTATGTTTTTGTTGTGTTCCAATTATGGTTACAAAGTTTTGTCGCTGCAATGTATTTGCATTAAAATAAACATTGATTACATGAAAAAATTATGCTGGATTAAAAAGGTTTTGCCATACATTTTTAAAAACATAGCCCAACGCACAACTGATTATTTCCAAAAGTCTGCAGACCTATTGTACAGCGAAAATGTGGTAAGTCTAAATACGTATGAAATAAAGTCAAAAAAATCAGCTTAGGTTTTCCGACCTGTCTTCCACAAACACGTTATCCACCAGCTCACCCACTGAAGTGGGTGACGAAACAACACCCTGACGCCGAATCAAAGGCTTGCTGACGCCATCTTTGTCGATGGAGACAACGTATTCGTTTGTTTGCTCCTCCTGTTCAAAAATTACAACATCCGCAACTCGTTCGTGTCTCGAAGGCAGATCTTCGGATGTCATGCGGCTTAAAGGCGAGGAAACCTTTCGAGCTGACTTTACACGAGTACTGTAGCTCCCTCTAGCGACAGCGTGCTGGCGTTGAAATTTTGGCGACGGGTTATTATTGTTGTTTGTGGGTTGAGATTCAGAGTATTTTTCAGCCAGTGATCTTCGTCTGCTCATTGCTCTGTGAAAGAGCGCCACATCTTGTAACGGCGAACGACTAGTGTTTGTAGGTTTGCAAGAGAATGTTTGGGAAGGTTCATCGTTCTTTACAGACATCTCCCAAATGCAGTCAATCACCAGTGTTCTGTCTACAAGTCGGACACACTCAGAAAACTTTTGTTTTTCTTGCAAGGTACAACGAAGTTCTTGTATTGGATTTTTTCCATTTCGTAAACTTCATTTGCTTTATACAACATCAACTTTATTCAATTAATCATTTTTACATACTCTTTTAGCACTGTTGTTGAAATCAAGTCCTGTTTATAGCCATAGTAACGAACTACTTTGTTGTTTGTCAGTTGTTTCGAATTCTCAAAAGCAGGTAAACAAACACCCTAAAATGATTCTAAAAATGGTCTTGATAATTTAACCAGGTTCCACGCAAATTTACGCAAGCAGATAGACTTGATGCAATCAAACGACTTAGCATAATAACAAAAGTTGACCGGAAAACCCTGCTTTCAGTGTACATTGTAAGTTCAACGTATTGGTTTAAAGCGCATGATGTATGGTAACGGGAATTATAAGCAACATACACCAGCACTGATGAACCTGCACTTACTAATTATTAAATCAATTACCAAAGAGCGTATCTGATGTAACGAATACTAAACGATACGACAATCTTGCTGTATCCAAAAAACCTGCCTTTCGGATAACGGTCTATATACAACAAACTGTTTGTTTTCTGTTTACGCGTCAAAACAAAACTAATCAGCTTGTATCCACTGTACAAAAACCGCCTAATGAATTGATGTTTACATCCTCTGCAACACGCACAACCATCTTGTCATGCACTAAACGACAGCTCTACTGTAAATACAATATTAAGCGGAAGTGTATAGGGACTTTGAATAAAACGCACAACGTCCGGGCATCACGTATCCGCAAGTACACGCTTAGGAGGAAGCCCGTACAGGTAGTTTATTTGTTGTGTGATAAATTGCTGTCGCTTGTCAGCTGTCACCAATCCACATAAGCACGTTAGATAATACTTTAGTTGAATGCAAGGTATGGTGCGTATGTTAAATTTACGTGATTACGACCACTGCAATCTGACTCATGTCTAAGGTCTAGCCGGTAT
The DNA here is from genome assembly GCA_008931825.1 of Phallusia fumigata. Taxonomy (NCBI): domain Eukaryota; kingdom Metazoa; phylum Chordata; class Ascidiacea; order Phlebobranchia; family Ascidiidae; genus Phallusia; species Phallusia fumigata. Next base: position 34,853 of record QXVZ01026856.1, read on the forward strand.
GTCGTTAATACAAAGTTGGTTCGCACCTGTACTTAGTTTGCTGAATCAACTACGATATTTCAATGTTTCACGATATGAATTTGGTAAATGCTGCAGTAAAATAGCACCAAACGTTGACAGTTCTATATGCTGGATACGTATAAGAAGCGGAACTTAAATCTTATCCAACAACAAAGTCTCTAATTTGCACTGAGTATCTGAGCTAATAATTACTCTATAAACCACGTGCATGCTGCCTCGACGTTAGACTGCGTGCAACTCTGCTTTCGTCTCGTTAAGTCAAAACGCGGAGGTATTTGTGACCTACGTTTAGTTTGTGTTGTGTCATTAGATTGCTGATTTCATCAATTATGCAGATAATAATAGGCCGCGTAAGCATTGACGCAAATAGCAGCTTAATTTGCGCTCGTAAACCCCAAGTTGGAGGCGGTTAACGGCTTATACTAGCTTCAAAACCGGGCGGGTCGCTTGCAAAATATACGCTTGATGCTCGCATGGCTTTCTATTCTCAAACCAGGTCTCCAAGCGTTTTGTAGTTAACCGTAGCAATGTTCTTTTTTAAGGGATTTAAAACAACAAAAGTTTAATAACATTCTGCCCCAAACGTCATAAATTATCACAAAATGTGTTAAGCACCAGAGAACCTTGACTTAAATTACGACCTTCCAACTTTAAACCACAGTAAATAACATTTTCCGTAAACACTACTGACAATGTGTATATTTAACACCTTGCAAATCAGATAGTCGTCTCCTAATAATCTGTGTTTAAAATGCGTTTAAAATTAACTGCAACCCTTCACAACCATCGCTTCAATAGAGCGCAACCTACAAAAACTGACCGCTGCCTTCCGATTTAGGAAATATAAATATACGACTGCCTGTGGTAGACAGATGCTGCTTCAAACAAACGCTTTGTTTGCCAGATAGGTCTTGCTTGACAACAGAATGGCGCATCAAAGTCGGCCGAGGAGGCTAGAATGGCATTTACTTGTTTACCTAATGGGTCAAACGCAAAATCAACAGAATACCGCAAAACACAGCCAATAACAGGATATAGTAAAGAAAATTTCTTCCCTTGTGGTAGGTATATTAACTGATTGGAAGTTTTGTGTTCTCTTAATTGGTAAATATAGGGCGGCATACGCGCCCACCCCAAATTATATGTCGTTGTTAGTTAAGGAACCGCAGGAAGTAAATGTAACAGATGAATGTTAATCATTGCTTACTTGCATGTATGGTTTTTGCTCCACGTTTCAAACATCTTTAAAGTCAGGTATAATGTTGGTTCATCGTGATTTGGTTGTAAGGAGCTGATAACTTTACGCCAAGTCACAAAGGGATCTTTTGTTTGTTGAAAACCGCTTTTCTCAATAAACTTGTATTCTTTGGCTTCACCGTTTTGGTTCTGAATTTCTAGACAAAAGAAAATGTGATGACAAACAAAAAGTAGTGTTTCCGCCCGGGCTCGAACCGGGGACCTTTCGCGTGTTAGGCGAACGTGATAACCACTACACTACGGAAACGGCGCAGACCGGGGTCGAAAAAGACGTTTAGTATAATCGCACCCACACAAGATTACCTCTCGTGGCACAGCAAAGCGTTGAAAACAACAACATGGTTTGTACCGAGATCGCCCTAAAAGTTTTTGTTTAGTTGTTTTTAGATGCGACCAGAAACTACGAAGCATATAGGAGTTGAAATACGCTACGAAGCATAAGTCCAAAAATAGATGTGACCCTTTTATATCACTTAAATATAATATTAGACCTGAATGAGCAAATGCTTTTGCAATATATTATCGTTCAACATCCGTGCTTACATTGTGTACAAAACACTTACTCAAGCTTACCTATTATCTGTCTATCGGGGCTAGAAACTAGAACTTTAAGAAATTTAAGGGGCACTAAGCGGCGAAGTTCTAGTGAAATTCCAGCTGAAACAATTTCATCGCCGCAAACTTGATAAAGACGATGCATGTGACACATCAACAACCAATTTCGTGTCATTGCAATTGTTCGAATGTCAGTGATGCCAAAACCTCTAAAAACAAATATTAGAACATTCTAGGGCACAGGTTGGTGCTTAACTCTTTTCTACAAATTTCCAAAAATTATAATTTGCAACCCAACTTGACAAATACACATGGGATCCCAGTAGAACATGCAACGAATACGTTACATGTGGACGGCAATTTTAAGTTAAATGCGGACCTTAACACTCTCTTGATTATTGCTGCATACGTGTTTGTGTAGTTAATGACGATTGATGTTATCGGTGACTTTTTAACAGTTGTTCCTCTTTGTTTCATTTATCGCGACAAGTAACTTTGCGCCGCTTTTCCGAGTCATTCCTACGGTGGCCCACAAGTAGGCAACAGTTCAACAGTGTTTTTGCGTAAGTTTTAATGACATTACACGGCGTATCAAATTTTTGTTGTGAAATCCAGGTTTTTCAAATGTGGTATTTTTCAACGCTTAGTACCTGCAGTACAATCCGCAAAATCAAATACTAAGTTTTTTAGCTTTTTTAGTCACACCTTGCCCACCTGAATAGTACTGAACGTCAGCATAAATCGGTAGTACTTACAAGGTATACCCGCAGTATTCGAGCCATAAGCTATACCTGCTGTTACTGCATCCCATTCCCAATAGTCTGTTTCGACTGTGCTTTTCATAAAAATGTACTTTAATTTAGTAGTTCCCAACCGGGGAGGAATTTCCACTTCAGAGTAAAGTTATTCATGATAAGTGTAGTATCTCTTTTGAGGTACACCAGTGGTTCGAAACGTTTTAATAATGCTTTTTATCAATTCTAGTAGGGAAGGAATGAAAAGTTCCAAAATAAGCAAAGGGGGGATTGCATCAAAAATGGTTGGGAACCAGTGCTGTAAGCAATGGTGTATTTACCATTTGCCCGAAAAAAATTTTTTGGACTGAAAAGTTTTTCGCTCTGATTAAAAAAAGTTGCCGATGTAATAACCAAATGTTTTGGTTTAATATAACGGTTTTTAAAAAAAAATCGTGGTACATAATGCTAGTTTTAAAATACGGCAGAAAGATTTTTATACCTGTTATTTTTACCTTTTTTCTTCAACGTTAAGTCTATTCAACGAATGCAACTTGCCCAGGGGTGTAAAATCACCTTCAACCAAAATCTTCCATTTTTTAAACAATGAGTATTGTCCGTAAGTCAATAGTGTCTAAAATTATAATCAACTGTTTTGGTTGCAAAGGTATGATTCTGTTTGCAAAGAAATTTTACCTGAACCTTATTTTTTCCCACTATGCTGTAACATTTGGACTTGGAGGATTTATTTGAACACAATTGATACTCCTTGCAGTGCCTGTTGGTTTTATTGCATAAGATATGGTTGAATTGATGACATATGCTACTGAAATATAATTCTAATTTGTCTAAAGTTTTTTTGCAAGTTTTTGAAGCCTAAGGGTGCTACTTCCACCTCCCCATGTGTTTAATGCTACTGTCACTTTACTTGACATATTTGGGAGCAAAAAAAACCCCAAACACTATTTTATACTCTTGAAGACAGATACATACATTGGCCTACCAGGAGTCGTCATATCCGCGGTTTGTCCTTCCAGTAATTTCTGCCCCTTTGTAGATTTGACAAAATGTGGAACCAGAAGACAAATGGCTGTCCCCCATATCGTTTCTGCTTTGTTTCTTGGTTGATGTTTGCTCAAACAACGTCTAATTTTGAGACGATCCTTACATGCTTTACCAGAACAACACCATATAGCTAAATTTATTCAGTCAACAGGCAAAGAATCATTAGACTATGTTCTTTATTACATTACTTCTGTTTAGGTAACTTCATGCTAAACAGTGGCACATGACTCAATTGAATTTACCAAACTGTGTCGTCACAATTAAAGTCCGTTTACGTAATAAATAGAATTATTTAAAATAGGTTCAAGAGAACTTTGTGTCTGCGTTAAGAACATTAGTTTTTTTCAGTCCAACCCCATTTCACTGCAAAAATGCCGAAGTGCTTTTCCTGGTGCAAGTGCAATTCACGCAAAGGAAAAAAGGTTAGTGTACTAGTTTAAAGTTAAAGGCGGATAGGGAACAGCCCTTTTTAATTAAGGAGTTTCGCAGACAAACAAACTAAAACATCTCAGCCATTTGTTTCTCTCGTGTTTTGATTTTGTACCACGTTCCACGCTTCTTTCTTTCAACGTTGCGTTCTGCAATTTTGTCAAACAGACCACAGCATATACGTTTGTTGTGCGAAAGTGTCAAGTGTTACATGAAAACAAAAATACATTTTCTCTTAGAGGAGAGGAAAAGGTCTTGTTGACGACGATGACATGTACAATGAAGGAGCGATACCTCTGGTATAAAATTAAATTTCCTTAATTTTACCTGTAAGATTTCCCCTAGTAATTTCCGACAGTTTTATAGATTGGCGGCACACTGGAGTCCAATGCAACGGTTCCATTTCAGGTTGTTCACCACGGAACGCCAGAACCCGGTAAGTAACACAATAAAATGTAGGCTACCAAGAAATGGGAGGTCGGTACTCTGGGGAAATTAAAAACGGTGGAAAATTGCAGAAAAGGCATAAAATTGTCACTTAGAAAAATCAAAATACATATTAAGTTCCTCTTTGTGCCTAAAATTGTGATGGAATTTAATCCAAATGCCTTAAAAGTTCCTTTGGCCCGAGAGGCATTTTTCGAAATGACGTTTAAACTTGAATATTTAACAACTAATTTTCCACAAAAATATACTTCCAGTAGTTTCTCAGTTTTCATTATTTTGGACCAGTAAATTATTCAAGAGAACTGCCTCCTTCGAGCTCCTTATGATAAATTGTTTTTTTATCCAAATAGTTTTGGCCTCCTTTGACACCACAAAAGCCATTGTTTCCACACAATCATGTTGTAAGTCGTTTGTTTCAACACATTCGTGCTCGCGTAAAATTTCGTGCACAACATAGATGGAGATGATACAACTTGCTTACTGTTGTGTTGTTTTAATTGTCATACAAAAAGGGTGGAACACATATCTAGAATGGAATTTCGGTGCAAGGATTCTGTCTATTTTTGCATCAAATGAAAGGGAAAACTTACATACAATTTTCCTGTCGTTAAGTGGCTTGCCAAATAATTTACGAATCTCATGTGGCCCTTCAGCCAAAAAGGTTGGACACCCCTGCTTTAAATCTTACGGGTCCTAAATCTCTGACCATTCTTACGGGATCCTAAATCTCTGAAAATCCACGGTTTCCCACTTAACCAGTTACTTTGTTATTTCAGTCCTTACACTTGGCGACTTCTATTGCCTCTCGAATGCCAGTACAGGTAGTACTTGTCCGTCTACGATAGAGTCGCAATCAAATTTGGTTAATCTTGACACACTAGAGGGACCAGATGCCCTAAAATTTCCAACAGAAAACGAAGCTGAGTTTAAAAAAGTAGCTGCTAATCTGGTAGCATCAGTAATACGAAGTGCACTGCTTATTAGCTCAACAGAGCTTTATGTTGGAAAAGAAAGTGTTTTGGATTCAGATGGTGAAGAACAAAGCGAAACATTGTCAGGTAAATAAGTGTGTACATTTTTATAAATCCCTGCTTTTTAAAAAAAATACTTTTGTTGACGTGTGTATGTGTTTGTATACTTAGGGTATAGTGTTATAGGCATGATTGCTTTGTGCAGGTTTAAGAGAATTTACTAAAGTTTATTGTTATTTCACTACATGTAGGCAAAGACTAAAAGTCTGCACATCTTACGGCATTTTTTTAATACATCGATTTATTTTAACCAGCAAAAGGTTCAAAATTTTTGCTGCAACTTTATATTGACTAGAACTAGAATAGTCGCAATGAAAAATGGACATGTTTCGATGTTCGTTACCTTTACAAAGGCGTTAGACATAACTAATTTTTAGTGGACGAAGAAGCGGTTTCAATAATGAGTGAACCAGATATTCCGGAAGACGTTGCTGTTACCAACTTCGTAAGCAATCTATTGAGTGACGTCATAGAAAATATACAAAGGAAACTGTTTGACAAAAAAGCGGTTGGGGAAAATTACACTCAATTAAAAACAGCTACGTTGCAAAGCAACACAAGCACATATACTGACGTCGACAGCCTATCGACACAGAATACAGGTATAAGTTTGGTTTTCAGCATTTGTTTGTGCACAGAATAAAAATATCAGGTGCTAAAACTGAACGATTAAACAAGCACGCAACGAACGTATTTTACTGTTGCGAGCATGTGTAGCCCTTTACTGCTACCTTGCGGAACTGGATTGTCGGTTAGTAGGGATTTGACCGACATGGTCACTTGTCAATTCCTGAGTAAAACACGCCCGACATAACGTTCGGTCAAACATCTGACATCTCGCAACGCAGTCGAAATCACCTGTGTAACGTATCACACAAAACAGCACTTTCACAGCAAGGAAAAAATTAACAAAATTCTGCTGAATCAAAATTCCAGGCAAGCGTGTTGTAAATTTCGTCAGGACATGACTCAAATAAGTCTGATTTCGGCTTGTTTCAAAAAATAATTTAATTAGGCAAATGTTAGCCGCAGACGATGCCACCGAAGATGTGGACAAGATTACTCTCGAATGGGACGATAACGACATTCCACCACCCCTCTTCTGTGACATACATCATCCACCTCCTATCACGCTCGTATTTAACCAAGATGGATGATTCACTTCGACACAGTCCATTTGTTTTTTATTCGTGTATTCTGCTTTGCGGTCGTAATAGAACTTTCGTTTTTTGCAATATTGAGAGTCACTCTTTCGCCAGGTCGGTTACCAAAAAATACTGTTTAGCAAAAACTTTAACATAGTTGATTGCGTTTCCTAACAGTAGGGCAACAAGGTCTGACTACTTCAACAATTAGTTGAGTTAATTTATGTTTTCCAAACTATGATGAAACTTTTTCAAAACATTCGTTGATTGGAAGTAACAAGTTACCAAACCAACTAATTCCTGAACAAGTTATCATGTTCCACCGCTAGAGAGCGTCACAGAACTATGTTTTTTTGTGGGAATTAATTTACACACGTACGGAATTTTAATTTGTTTGACCTGACCGCTTGTTCACCACCATATTAGCACTGTTCAGATTCATGAGCTTGGCATGCTTAGAAACAAAACGCCAGTCAAATCTATCATCTACATTTAGAAATCACTGCATATCGCTGTAATGTTGTGTTTGGCAACAAGAAGTGAGTACAATGTTTCCCAGCATCTGCAATGAACCACCAGACAAGACGATACTAAAGTGAGCGAAACGCTTTTTGAAGGAATGTTTCTGCTATAGGAACACTAGTAATGGAAGCAGAGACAGCAAGTTTTTGATTAAGGAAATGAGACTGCCATAATACTTATCGCACATAATGTGGCAGTGCCATTTTTCTTCCGGGCATTACATCGTTTGTATATAATTTAAGAATTTATTAAGGTGTTTCCGCAAGAGTATCTGATCGTGGCTCACCGGTATACAATCCAGTAGTTCCAAACACACTGTTTTATTTGGGAGTGGTTGTGATTGTTTAGTGATAGTTTTGCATGTTTGTTCCCAGGCTAGTGATTTAAATGCAAAATAGCAATTTAAGACGTTATCAGGGCGCGTTAGGGCATGTGAATCCCAACAATCGGTTTTGGTCAGTTGAAGTGTCGTTTTATATTCAAAACGTACCGATTGAGTAAACAAGGAGTAGTTTAAGAAGTTGTGCTTGGTCTGTTTGCTATGATACTTTTTTCAAAGTTTAGCTGTTCGTTTAAAGCTCGTAGCAAGGTGATTTTCTTGTATTGTTTAGTTAATGATTGGTGAAAATGTTACAAGTGTTTGGTTTGTCTTTCAAGGGCCTGTGACGTAAAAAACAAGCATTTCATAGGTCGTCTTTTTATTGACAACGTATTTGCGCAATGCGTTTATTACTGGAACGTGACATGGGGCGGATGCAAGGTTCAATTATTTATGGTTTATTGAAACAAACTTTGGGGTGACATTCGAGGCCACCTAAAAGGTTACATGTTACAAAACAATCACAGCACAAAAAACTGCGGGCTTCAAATGAAAGTCAAGCCAGCAATAAGGTTTATCATCACTCCCAAGTCACACTTTGTCTTTAGTCCCCTTATTTGGCCCCAGCTGATGAACGAGTACGGCCTCTGTGGCATAGCTTGCTACATAACAAAACAGCCCGATTGCGAAACAATGTTCTCTAAACATGGTTACCCTTCTGTGCTCATAAATTTGCGAGCACAAATTTTTGGAGCGCGTGCTTCGTGTTCGGGTCTTGCACGACGCGAGCCAAAAACCTCGCCCGGTATGCACTTAGCACGCTGAGAAAGGCCCCGCTACGTTCAGCTGTTGGTTTTAAAAAAAAATTCTCTCAAACGAAACGTTCTTGACGGAGAGACATGAGGGTAAACTGAGAGGAAACCCCTGCACTGACCACAAAGAAAAGTGTGATTATTAGTCAGCGATTTGAAGCTGCTTTTAAGGGGTTGATTGCGCTGTGTCAAAGATATGTACACACGCACTTCACAAAGCGTCATATTGTCGGCGCTCTTTTTAACCTGCGACTTTGGGGTCGCGTAAATATTCTTTAACCTCTTCAAAAAAGTTATAAATCACATTAAGTTTTGCCATTAACTGTCGAGCTTTCTATTTTAACATAATCAGGGCCCTGGAAAAAGACTAAAAACAAACATTATAAATGCGATGTTACAATGACCTAAATGCACATATATCTCGGTGCAGGGTGAAGGTTTGCCGTGTCAAGCTGTCAATCAAAACATTATCGGTGCCGGGTTGGGTCGGCTCTAAATTTAGCTTGAAGTGGCCAAGTCAGCAGCGGGCCCATGGCCTATTGATAAAAAGGCCGGTCAGGACCACACTGACGCCAACAGTCGTCAAAAATGTTCCGGTAATAATCCCTTGATTATTATAAACTAAGGCGGTTCGTGTTCGCAGAATTTGTGCGATGTCTTAATCATCCACATGCGGTGGTAAAGTCGCTTCTTGCGATAACTTGCAATCGCAAGTGTCAAACAAAAAAAGGGTTGGGGCGTCTAAAAATATGCTTTGCTAACTAAACGTTTTGTTAACTCATGATTGGACGGCTAATATATCAACGTCAGACAAACACACTTCACGAATTTCTTGTACCCATTGAAGGGTCGAGCGTTGACGTCAAACTTAGTATCTGAGAGGCAATAATATTGGTCGCCAGAAAAATTGACTCACAAACGATGCATCTGACATTCGTTTCTGCAAACAGCAAAAATTCCCGAGAAAATTGTTGAACCAACATGGTCACCCCAACGCTTTCGGGCTGCCAGTTCTTCGGATTTCCTGTAGTCATCGTTTTACGGCAAGAGATAAGGTTTGGTCGTATAGCATGTTACTTGGATTTCTGTAATTTGCTAACATGACTTGATTTTGTGCTCGCTACGAGTCAGCAATTTGTGATGATAGTTGAGGTTGAATGTGTACGGAAAGCGATGAATGACGCACATCACGTTTCATATGCAAACGGCAATCGCGACACAGATTTGTTAACGCACTGAGTGTTGTTAAAAAGTGATTTGTGGAGTGAACCAAATTTAGTTTCCAGGCAAATCTATCAGGTTGGCAAAGTGCAGTGGGAGCCGCAAAAAAATTATTAGAGTCGAAATTGTGTAAAAATCCCCAACAGCCGCCTAAAATAAACCATAAACTCATCGACTGACAGGGAGAACACTATTGTCTTGCTTCTACTTGTGGAACGTGTAGATCACAAAATTTGTGTAAGAGAGTAGGCCTTATGTCTTATTGTTTGAAGAAACTCCCAGGGTCTTTTAAACAAACGAAGGTGCAAGATTAGGTAATGTAGATTAATGTTAACTATTACTCAACTCTGTGGGGTGTGTACGTATGTTGCAAGTTATGAGAAATCGAAGGTATGAATAGCAATAACGCACCAAATGCGATTTCTCTTCGCCCACGAAAATGTGTTTTGTGTACACAAAAACCGACATTGACGTCATGGCACCGGTTGTTCGGGTCCCATGGTCTCGCGATTTCTAACGTCCCAGAAGAAACAATGACAAATTAAGGCCTAATTGTGCGTTAGTGTTTTCCACATCCCGCGAAACAAGGTCGGTCAAATTAATAGCCACACCTCAACGCGCCAAAACGAGTTCCGTCGCAAAGCAAGGCCAGCGGCTCCGAAGCGGAGCATAAAGGCACACGTCGGAAAAAGCAGTCAGTACAATCGAGCGGTGGTAGCCTGCGGATCGTTGTTCGCTGTTTATCAGTTGTATAACTTGTTCTAACATGATATACATGGACAAAGTTCGAAGGTAAGATTTTAGAGTTGGCTGATGAAACAGTTTACTTCGTAAGAAACATTCGAAAAATAAGGCAAAATGCGCCTGTCAGAAAGGTGTCACATTTTTACTTAAATTTTGCGGCAAGGTGAAGAGAAAAAATGCGGCCGACGTTAAGCTACTTTGACGATTTCTCAGTAGGCTGTATCAAACCGGTCAGTCAACAACCTGAGTAACAAAGTTGAGCAAAGCGGAATTTTTGCAAAAGTTGGCATTTTTTTTGTTTTAGCGTTGCACCAGTTGCGGCGAGACGTAGAGTATGTTTAAATTAATTAATATTAAAATGGATACGTGGAGATGGTGCGTTATGTTTTGCATTCTAATTTCTATGCCGGTATGGGTTAAATCCAATCAAATCAGCATTACGACGAACAGTTTCTCAAGATTTGATGCAAAGACAAGTAGAGACTCAAAAACCAGCGACGACCAACCCGAACGCACAATGTCTGATGGCGAGCAAAGTTTGGTCGCTAGCGACCGAGCAACAATCATTGAGTCACAACGCGGAAAGGTGCCGGATAATAGGACGGCAGAAACCGCGGATGGCCCGCAAGTTCTTGGTGCCTCAGTAAATGTTGCAATGACGGTGCATAACGGTGTGCTGCCCGAACGTGAACTCAGTACGGGTGACTCCTCTCCGTGTGGACGACATAAGGCCTGCTCGATGGAGGAATCTACAATGATTCGTATTGAGAAACTGAAAAGGACTATTTTAAGTAAGCTCAACTTGGAGAGGCCACCCAATGTTACCGTGTTGCCCCGTAATTCGCCACCAGTACTGGAAATGATGCACAAATACGGAATCCAACGAACCCCTCCCGAATCGGACGTTTACTTAGACGACGAAATTGTCACCAAAGATGTCGTCGCCATCGCCCGACCACGTAAGTAGTATCCAAGCCTGTTTTAATCCAATTTTTAACTTGTCATCGATGTTGTGAAATACCACTTAAGATGATGTGAGGCTTAACTTGTCGTAAATATCTCGTGGCACGTCTCTACCCTACCAGTGATGTAGCCCGGGGCGCTTATACACATATATCAGGCTAATTTACGCTTGAAACGTAAAGCTGAACCTAAGACTTAAAAAATTATCACAAAAGCTGATGACCTACTTATATCGTCAAAGCCTTAGATGCTTACAAAAACATGTACAAATAGTTTCAGGCAAAAACTTTAAGAAAACGATTAAATTGGGTTTCTTTTTGAAAAAACATGCCAAGCTATAGTTGCTGTCCAAGAGGGACGCAGCTAATCCTTCAACAAGTCGACAAAGATATGCTACCTCGCGTATGGCAGTAGTATGGAAAATCGTCTCTGGCTTAAACATTTTTCGACGCCCTCTAGGCATTTCGCGCATATTTTCTGGTTGATGTAGGCTCACAAGTTCACGCATCTAACTACTCCCAGTCAATGTGCTGGGATCAACAACATCTTATACACCTCACATGAAAACCGCCAAATGCACTGGGCCTGTATGATTATAATAGTTCTATGTCGAAACACATCAATCGCGACTAGTGGTGAAAGCACTTTCACGTTATCTTTGCGTCACGCAACGATCATATTTCTCATTGTAAGGTTACCAATAAACCCTGTTTGCTTGAAGTAACCACGCAACCGAGCCATAAAATAAAAAGTTTATGATATTTTTTCAACACAGCACCATTTCCCGGCGGCATCCAAGATCGAGGTTGTTACTTTCACATTTCCGAAGACACAGTCGGTTACGACGTCAACTCCGCTTTTTTGTGGATCTTTTTCCGCGAGGTTCGCCTCGGGGTCCCGAGCATCCTGGTGGAGATAAGCAGATATCATGCGCCACGTTTCCCTGGCGAGACGCCGATGACATCTTCCTACAAGATTGTTCGATTGCACCCAGAAGGGATTTTTACGTCTGGGTGGAAACGTGTAAATGTCACCGATTTAGTCCGAAGTTGGGTACGCCAACCAGATGTTAACTATGGGATTAAAATCCGCGCCATTGGACACCCACATGTCATCGTGCTTGAAGAAGAGAGAAACACAACGTCACATGTAAGCAACTACTTATGTCTAACAAAATTATAATTTCCGAGAAACAGAGAATGGGTTGCTTGTTTGTGCCATCTGATCGAGTTTCGGACTAGCTTAGCGATGTCGGAATGATATTCGTGATAGCGTCAAACATCAAGTGCTATATGGTCAGGATAGCTAATAAAAGATATTGACTTTGTTCCCGCAGAAACCGTTCATCGACATGAAACTGACGATGCAGCCGCAGCATCGTAGCAAACGCCACGCTATACGACGCTGTAAAGCGAGCGAAACCAACGAACCGCGATGCTGTCTCTACGACTTGGAGGTCAACTTTGAAGCGATCGGATGGGATTGGATAATCTATCCGGTTACGTATAACGCAAAGCTCTGCTCGGGCGAATGCACAATGATGCAGGTGGAAAACCTACGGAGTAAAGTCCTGCATCACACCGACATTGCGAGGGGAAGAGTATCAAGCTGCTGTGTGCCGAAGAAGATGGCATCAATTAGCATGCTATATCATGACTCTTCATCAAATATCGTTTTTAGTCGTGTTCCGGACATGGAAATAACAAGCTGCGACTGTCTGTAGCGCTTGTACAGTCGCCACGCGCATGGCAACTTATAAACGCAACAGCATACGGCACCGAAGCCAGTCTTCAAATTAAGAACTATCCACGGCTTTATTAGTACCACAGCGCGTTCTAAGGGCACGGGCAAGGACAAGGCCACGACGCATTGCGGTGGACTGAAAGCGCTTTTCCCACGAGACACACAAGAGCTATATTCACAGTTGGATGCGTCAGAAGCTGGCAGCGGCCAGTACTGGGCTATTTCCATTGCACTTCGCGCTGCAAGGTGTTGTTTACTCCTTTAAACTTTCAGACATATTTATTTTTTTAATTTGGACTATCCTGTACATACATACACACCGCGTAGTTCTATACCGGTGCTGTTTCTAATTGACGCTGATCGAGATAGACGAGCGACTTGCAAAGCCTGTTAGTAACGTGGTGCCACATGGTGTCATAAACAATCCACCTTCCAATACATTGCATTCATGTTTTGCAATTAGACTATATCGACTAACACATTCATCTGGTGCTCAATGCAAAACCATGTACTTAGCAGATAATATTACGTTGTGTTCTTGTTTTTGTTACATACGCAAATAGTTGATTTTGAATCATTCAGTTAAAAATACGAGGTATCATTTTTCCAATTGCACTACACAAAGGAACATGAGATCTAAATTCTTCCACGTGCTCTCTTGCCTTTATGTTTTGTTTATTTTCCGTATTTCCCGGCCTACATGTGTTTTCGTTTAAATGATTTTTTTGTCAAATTGTGTTTTCCGGCATGCAGCGTTTGTTACACTTAACCTACTCATGCATGGCACGACAATGGTTAGCATGCAATTGAAACTTCTCATTAAAATTAAGAACATGCTCACAAAGCTTATGTTATGGTTCTAAAACGCTGTGATAATCATTGCATATTGTTGCTTCCACTGTAGCTATGCAACCAGCCAGTTGTTAGTTTTTACAGTTGTTAGTTTTTCCCAGTCTAAATTATGGTGCTCAATAAGGTCTGCCAACAGAAAGAGAACTGACAATTTCAAGTTTGTGTGTGCCAAAGATTTGTGCCAAATTATGTGTGTTTTGAGAATCCTAACTTATTATCTGGTTTTGTATTGCAATATTTTTCACCTTTACTGCTTCAAGCTAGTTTCGGATTCTTTGATTGTCGTTCTGTACATTGAGATAAAGCTTTTATTGCGCAATTGCTTGACTTCTTGGTCTACGTATGTTTGACTTTTTGCCTTTAGATGTGCTTTCATCCAACGTTCTTTTCTTTTTCTTTGTTTTAGCCTTTGTGACAAGTATTTTTTGGTGATTTTTTTCCAATAAAGTTCATAAATGTGCCTATTTTAAACGTATTAAACTAAAGAACGGTTTTCGAAAATGGCTAAATATTTTATTAAAGCTGGCAGCCTTTAGATATCAATACTTGGCAAATCAGCTAAATTGGCTTCGGGTTGCTCTTTTGTTTGTTGACAAATTTCAATTAAACCAGGTCCTAACTAGCAAGAGGGATAGCCAACAACAGTTTTTTTGCTGAAAATACGTTATAGTGTCGTGCGGACCGACTGGGTTTCGTTTGATTAGTCGATTTTGTTACGTGTTTTAAATAGTAATACACATTCGTTGACAAAACTCTCGTATAATTTGTCGTTTGCCGTTTCAAAATCGCAGTAGCCGCCAAGATTTGCTGATGCGACGTTGCTCTGACGAAAACGAAGCAGCGGCAAAAATGGCGTCAACTGCTCCAGACAACCGCACTCTTTTTGGTTCACTGATACCTTGCGTTTTTTTGGAGTTCCTCACGAAATGCAACAGATATTGGTCCCCTGCGGTGGCGGCCCCAGGATAGGTTAGCCTTAGCAAAGTCGACGTGACGGTTATTGCAGGTTTAATAAGTGAACAAGAAATTTTTGACCAGGACACTTTTAGGAAATCAAGGCACTGGACAGGAAATATAGGTCAAATTGGCGGTCTTGAGAAGAGACATTCGATAACCAAGACATGTGAAAAAGGTTTGTCGAACCACGGTCAACATGAACTGCTGACCTATTCACTTATCTTTTACCAGATGTTAAGGATCCAGTCCATATTTGTGTCGTCAACGCCCCTCGTTACAAGAAATTTTGGCTGTCATTTGTTTTGTCGGTTGCGATGAACGTTAACATGAAACTCAGCGTTAGAGAATTAAAAAAATACTTGGCTGGCGCTTTCAGTTCTTCCTTTACAAAGAGTTAACTACCACGGCTGTATCCCTCGTGATATTTGCTTTTTTAAATGCGAATGGGGCCCTGAAACTTTTTTGCAGCTATAAAAACCTGGTCCAACTTTATTGCCTTTCCCACCCTAAAATACTTGGTTTATGGCCTTTACAGGTTAAGTGCCTATTCGATCATGAGCAAACCCACACCATCTTTTTGCTTCTTTTTGAGTGAGTTTGGGTTTTTTAGATTGTTTGTGGCAAATGAGCGCCCTGTTGATGGTCATTCTTTACATTGAGTTCGTTTTTAATCGTTTCCACAGTTTTCAATTACCACTTTACATTACAAAGTGCGGATCAAAATTGTGGAAACTTGCTCTTCGGGTGCACGAATTACTGCTTTTCACGTTGGAAAAACATTTTCAGTTCCAGTTAAAGTTTTGTCCCTGATCCAAAACTTTCAGAAAATTGGGACTTTGAAAAATTTGAAGTCTTTCGGTGCTTTAAGTTTTAGGCTTTTTGCTCTTTACGATAGAAACTGTCTACATTTGTTTTTGTGTGATCTTTTTTGTTGTTTTTCGCTCTTTCTCCGCTAAAGATAGCGATTAATATAGTTTAAAAGTTGAACAGTTCACCCTTACGATTTTATAGCAGACCAGCAACAACTTTTTATGATCGAAACTTTTAAAATCGTATCCTTACAAGAACATGTTGATGTAAAATCATATTATTACTTTTGCACAATTTCGAAATGGCGAATTTAATTGGGCTTTGCGTGATTCTAAACTTTTAAAAACATTTGCGCAATAAAAATTTTGGTTGTTGAGTTATTCGACACAATTGTTAGATGTGTTGCAAATAAAAAACTCGAATTTTCTCGAACATCCTTATCGATTCAATACTTGCTCAGAACATCATCTCTAGTTTTTATATGATTACCTTTAATTATCTTTACCTATATATCTTGTTAAATAAATTAATAATAAAACTCCCAATTTTCTGTATTTTAATGTGACCATGTAACTTGAAAATAAGGAAAATGGCACAATTCTTCTCATGTAATGCGAGCGGTTGTGGTTAGTCCGTCGTTTCAAGATCGTTTCTGAACCGCAAAGTTCGAATGCCGCCATTTTGGTTTTACTGCAAAGTTAAGAGGTAGTAATAGTCGTGTTTGGTTCAAATTAAACTGTTTTATCAGTCGATTCTGCACCCGATATCGCCACTTCCTACTTTATTCCTTCAAAAAAATAAAAAAGACAATAAAATGCGCGATTCACGAGACATGTGGCCTTCGTATATGCTAAACATGTGATCGTTGATGCGGTAACTAGAAACAGGCATTTCCGTTTTACAGCAACAGAAAACAATGGGGTAGCTTCTGCCACGGGTCAATCTTATCACTTTGGCCGCCTTGTCAATGTTCTGTTGATAAAACGTGGTAGCCTATACTTTTTAAATAGCTCCGTTGTTGTCTAATGCCCAAAACGAAATGGTATTTTGGTTGAGGAAGTCTTGCACGAGTTTCCGAGTATTAGGTTTGCTTTTGCTTTGCAAAGGCGCTTTGTTCTATGCCGGTGCGTTGCGACATCGTGCACTGGGGCAACATTCAGGTTAGGCTGTTGGGTGTCGCAAAGACTGTTTTGGGTTCGTCACCCGCAAGGGGGGCGCAGTACTATCCTAATTTTGGTTTCGTGTGAACGTTGCGCTGTTCTCAACAACCTGTNTTACTGCTTTTCACGTTGGAAAAACATTTTCTGTTCCAGTTAAAGTTTTGTCCCTGATCCAAAACTTTTAGAAAATTGGGACTTTCGGTGCTTTAAGTTTTAGGCTTTTTGCTCTTTACGATAGAAACTGTCTACATTTGTTTTTGTGTGATATTTTTTGTTGTTTTTCGCTCTTTCTCCGCTAAAGATAGCGATTAATATAGTTTAAAAGTCGAACAGTTCACCCTTACGATTTTTATAGCAGAGCAACAACTTTTTATGATCGAGATTTTTAAAATCGTATCCTTACAAGAACATGTTGANACACTTATCCCAAGCACGCCACTTACCAAATCAATACTGGATAGCGTGTTAATCTTTGGTCAACTGGGCACCGCAATCGGTAAGCAGTACAAGATTTACATGTAAAGATGAAATCTGGTAATAATTGATGACATACATCCAGTAACCATCAAAAGCAAGTTTGAAAATGTTTCCGCCAGGTTTAAACAGTGTTAATAAATGCAGTCGTAGTTCGAACAAATAATATCCTAAACACATCTTGGCCTGTGGAATTGAAAATTCCTATGAAAACGGGTCTTTAACAATGAGGACGCCTCGAAACTTGAAGTCCTAAACAGTTCACCACTTACGTAAATCCGATCCACTGCATGTTTACAAGCGCCAACTAGAACGTGTATTTGTAACAGCTGCTAATTGAACAAAGTAAACACAACAGCAAAAATGGCAGGCAACAACATCAACAAATATGATAATAAGGCGGTAATTCGATTACTTAAAACCGTACGCAACCAGTTACAGGATTTGCTGGTTTACTGTTTTGCTGTGCTCGGGACCGGTAAGGTTTGAGGATTCCCTTAATCTAATTACTTTAGATGGTGTGCAGAGATGCTGGGGGTAATTTTTCATTCTTGTTACCTGATACCAACATCTTTAGTCTGGGCATTAGAACCTAAGTCTTACGGCAATTAACCAACACGATTCGTTACGCCTTGCTGCACGTGGAGTCCGTAGCGGTAGTTTGAGGTCAAATATTTAGGACTAGCAGCAAAACGTGCGGGTGTTTCCTGGCCGTTTCAACTCTCCAAAGAATTGGCGTTAATGAGCCGGAGGCTCGGTCAAGCCCTGTCCATCGGCGGTTAAACCGTTGACCGACCCTGTCAACGGCGCGCGTGCTTCGTTCTCTTGTGACCCACAAGTAATTGGATGCTCTATGTTGGCAAACAACCGGACATTCCTTATCTGCAAACGTTGCAAACCTTGGTTCAAAAAAGTCTTTTATTTTAATTGTGTTCTGCTTCTTATGGTCATGTTTATATTACACAATAAACCTAAGTAACCTATCTAACTTTATTAGTTGCGTTGAGTTAATTAAAACAAATAAGAGAGCAAATACATGACAATTCGATCACATAGACATTTCCAAACTATTCGAATAAAATCTAATATTCATAGACAGGGGTGAGGACTTTAGATAGGGTAAAAAGTTAACATCAAACATGCCCCGAAAGTCCCACAAAAATACCGGTGTGCGAATAGGCGCTTATGATGGAAACACACACCTTGCCAGACGTTTAATATTGGCTCACTGGTTATAAACAATAGTGATACTGTTATACCCTCTAGTTCACTACGATAATTATCATTAATTGCCTTGTATATTGACCTGATAATTTACGGAATTTTCCAGTAAACACACGTCCTATACAAACCGAAGCATTTACCATAAATACTGCAAAAAAATCAACCACAAAACAACAAAAAAGGAAGCAAGTACCTCGGGTAAAAAGCTGCCCTCGCATTTAGAGGCGTTTCCTAGAAATACATCCGCATCAACAAACAAATGATCCACCGCTTCTTCCAACTGTTAAAACTTAGTCGCAATCAAACCGGATTAGCTGAAAACTTAAGGTTTAGGTTTACGCAAAAATGTTTATAAAGGCAACGTATACTTTACCTAGTTCGTGTCGATTGATCAGCATGTCATAAAAAATGTGGTGGTTCTAAAAGGCGATTTCGTTGAGTGGCAAAAAGCTTTACATCGCGCCGCAACAACGCTGAAGGTCGACTGATTTCTGAATACCCACTTGAAACGTTTAATAAGTAGGTTTAAATTTTTGTGTGGTTTTTGCCTGGTGACACATTTTACCTTTTTCGTTGGTCTTTTGTTGGCTTTATAATTGCCCCATATTCAAATGTTTTATACATCAAAGGAAAAATTGCCTAATTGTTAAAGTCTGGTAAAATTTAAACTTAAAATTTAGGAACCTCGACCATTGGGCGCGACAACCTGAAAGTAATTAATCTGCTCATCAACAATTTTGGTTTACATGTGACTTGTCCTGTAGCTGTTTGAATACCCCTTCACGAGTAAAGGAGATGTTTTTCATGTCAGTATAGTTAAGTGTAAAATCTTGTTTGCAATGTGCAAGTAGATGTAAAAATATTAAATTAAGGTCCCCATCGCTTTTTAAAAACATTGTGTTTTTATTTTATGCTTGAGTAGTTTCATAACCTTAAGCGAATCAGCTGATTCGCGAAACAATGAAGTGTCGTTGTGTTTTTGTTGTCTCCAATTAAAATGCATTGTGGGCGTTGTATAGTTTGTATTTTAAAGTTTGCATTGGTTTCAAAAAAATGTTGGTTTGTTTTATTTAAATGTGATACTTGGTCTTTGGTCTGTATTTATTGCTTCTGTAAGACTGTATTATTAAAGTTTGCTTTTTTGTGCAGTTTTGTTGTTCAAAAAACAAACATTTTTTGTAATTGGTGATTCTCCCTAGATAATTTGGTATACAGGTAATAATGCATAAGTGTAAGCAGCAAAAATAGATATTAATGGTAGACAGCAGTTAAACTTAAATCTGAATAGGTTTTACCCAAATCATGCCCATATCGTGCATTTTGCGATTTTAGTATATTTTAGTCTGGTTACAGAGTGTTATTTGCATACACTGCACCCATATTGATATGATATTTATCCTGAAATATGGGATTGTCGTACCAGAAATTCTGACTATTTTTAAATAGTTGATTTAAACCCAGAATATTGAATCAATATCCTGAATGAACTTTGTCAGAATAACATGCTAGATTACAAGTCACAAAACAATAATGAAGGCATAATTTTGAAATTATAAGAGGTACCCCATGCTTTAAATTAGACCTCTACAATTAAGGTTGATTTGCTTTTTAGCACCCAAACAATTTTGTGCATGCAAAAGGTATAAAAAATGTTTACAAATAAATGCCTCAGCAACCAGGCAATTGCCTTTCACACTCTGACACAGCAATGATGTTTAGCAATGGATTATAAGCTTAGGGAAAAAACAGTGGTCAAGATTGGGGTTACTAATCCAAATAGTAACTTAGGAGGTAAACTTTTGTTGAACTTTAATGGATGTTGGTCAAAATGGGAATAGGATTTCTGAAGGCTTTCTTCCATATCAAATCGCATTTGTGCAAATTGTTTGGATGACAAACTTTATTATTTTTGAAATGCTTTGTTTCCAATAACACAATAAAGCATTTATCCCAATATGTAAGTACAAACTCGCAAATATCACCAAGTGTTGGAATAGACTGTGTTTTACCGCTGTGATATCTAAAGCTAGTCATGTCATTTTTTATGTAACTTCCTTCATGACAACAACCTATCTGTGTGCAGAACATGTGAAGAAAACCAATTGCAAGTTTGGTTTCCAGGTGAAGGTTTTTGCAACTCGGATGCCTTTTATTTTTATTGACACAGGGTTTTTTAGGCTGCAAATTTGCTGAACTTGCTGCAACTAGTTTAAATCTTTGCACCTATAATCAAATATTACTGCAGTGTTATGCGACTGTCCACTTTTATCCTGTGTATCTGCTACTTAAAGAAATGACAGATTTCCATACAAGCTATTACAAGTTTGATTCACCGAGTGATGAAGATCAACATGCAAATGAGGATGCTTATCTTATGCATGTGCCGGACAGAAACAAAGGTTGTGATTGTTTTAATGTACCTTTAATTTTACTTGATTGAAATATAGTACACAAATTTTTTTCTAATTTGAAGATGTTTGTCTCTTAAATTACATGCAATTGGTCTCAAAGTAGTTCTGCCATATGAATGTAATTTATTAAATTTGTTTGTATTTATTTCAGCTCAATGGCATCACATAGAGGACTTGGATGGATTTTTTGTACGTGTTTACCAATATCATCAAAACCATGGTTTCTTCTGTATTTTCATGCAGCAGTGTTTTGAACTGGTGTAAGTATTTTTGTTATTATTATGCTTAAATCAAACTTTACCCAATATTACCTCCATCAAAAATATGACTGAAACAGGGAATAAACAAACAACAAAATTGTAACAAAATCAACTCATTTTGCCCTTTTGGTGCAATATTTATTTTCTTGTTGTTTTTTTTTGTACAAGCACCACATGTCTGGTAGAATTTTAAACTGTCAGGACAGAAATTGATTCTGTCAAAGGGACTAAATAGTATGATGAGGAAGGTAAAAATGATTGCTATAATGCAGGTGTAACCAAATAATAATGATAACTTGTCTACTCTTTTGTGCAATATTTATAGTTTATGATATAAAGTGGACAATTCCTTTGTGATCTTTCTCCATACTTTGTATGTAATTTGTTTCACAGACAGTTTATCTTTGTGGTGGTTTTTGCCTCATTTCTGTTTGTTTGTGTTGACTATGATGTGTTATTTGCAAACAAAGTACCACCTGGTTTCAACCACAGTATCACAGATAAAGTTACATTGTCTGATGCAATTCTTTCCTCACAAGTTTGTTCCATGAGGTATGTATGAATTATTGTTTGTAATCCAAATATTGTTTTAAACTGCTTCTGGAAGTTTTGGACCGTTGAAACAATCAGACAAACTTGATTAAATACTTGTAACTTCTTCAGATGATGCCTGTTATAGTTTGTACCATTCATATTATACTTCAAACCTGTAACAGGTTACATTTCAGTTTAAAAATTATTTATTTTAAGACCTAAGAAGGTTTAATAGTTTTTAGGTTTAATTTTGATATTTTCTAGTTTAAATTGCACAATGTTTTAATCACATGTTGTTTTTGCATAGAATTTCCCAGCATGGTGTGCTGATGTTCTTTATTGTCATTGCTGCTCTGTTCTGGACTTTGCGGGCTGTGAAAGTGTTTTACAGTTTCTTTCAGCTGTTGGAAATTAGAAGTTTTTACAGAATCGCTCTGCATATCAATGATGTATGTCGTTTTTGAGGCATCTGATAACTACAACTAATCTCTGTTGATTTAGCTTTATAATAACAAGAAAAAAGTTGGTGAAACAAGTACAATTTAGGAAATTCATGAGTATGACTTTAATATCAGTACTGGTTGTTTTGGTACAGAATGACATTGACAATGTAACCTGGCATGATGTGCAACAGCGCCTGATGTTAGTACAAGAAGAGCAACAAATGTGTATTCATAAGCAACAGCTTACTGAATTGGACATTTATAACCGGTAAATGTTTCAAGCTTTACTATTGTAGCATTTTGTATGTAATGCTACATAAATATTTGCCCTTGCCATTTGTATGAGCTTATTCTGTTGGACTACTAAAATGCTATTTTGTATGTTGTGTTTTAGTTCAAATGCATATTAAATTCCTACAGACCAAGTAAATTGTTTGTCCCAGTTTGCAATTCTTGTCTTAACATGCGCAGAATTCTTCGCTTTAAAAACTACATGGTTGCGATGATAAACAAATGCCTTCTGCCCCCAAAATTTTCCCTCCCCATATTGGGAAATGTTCTCTTTTTGACCCAAGGGGTGAAGTACAACTTGGAATTAATCTTTTTCTGGAGCCCAAGGGCGATTTTTGCTAACAGCTACCATATAAGGGTGAGTGAAACATGTTTGTTGGTTTTGACTTAATCTTCTCTTTTCGTGGTTGAGATAACATTGCAACTGTTGGTGTTGAGTGCAAACACGTGACTTACTGAGTTATCTACGTCATCCGTCACTGTGTCACGTGATCAATCAACGACGGGGCTAATATGTTAGAAACCGTCAGCTTACGAACGGGGCCAATTGCAGCAAGTATTTGTCCTAGTTTGCACAGACGCATGCAATATTGGATCACAAAAAAAACTTTAGTGGCTGTTCAAACATTTTTTTGCAAAAGATCGTGTCGCAAATACGCAAAATTACCCTTTCTTTTTCGATCATATCTACGCGTTAATTCTTGCTTTCATATGATCACGTCCTTAATACATGCCCATTGTACAAAAGTGACGTGATTGATTAAAACCAATTTTTGTTTAAAATGTTTAACGGGGATCTTTTATGCTTGATTTTGCAACTT
Organism: Phallusia fumigata; assembly: GCA_008931825.1. Lineage (NCBI taxonomy): Eukaryota > Metazoa > Chordata > Ascidiacea > Phlebobranchia > Ascidiidae > Phallusia > Phallusia fumigata. The sequence continues at coordinate 58,098 of QXVZ01026856.1, forward strand.
AACACTTAAACACTGTTGCACTCCTGACCGATTTTGTTTTGAATTTTCTTTGTATGCTTCAACAGGATGAATTCAAGCAAAAATCTCGACGCCAAGAACTCTCGCAAAGACTCTCTTCCGACCTCTTGTGGCTAGGGGTGCTTAACCTCGTTTTATCGCCAATAATATTTCTATGGCAAATCCTTTATTCCTTCCTGAGTTACGCTGAAGTTTTGAAACGTGAACCTGGAAGTTTTGGGGCAAGACGATGGTCGATCTACGCACGTCTCTACCTTAGGTATCTCGTTGACCTCTGGGTTGCATGAAACTGCTCAGTTTACGTAAAAATTCGGAAAGAAAGTTTTTTTGTTCTATACATAGTGGCACTCGAAATTTCCACAAAGGGACCTTGCACTTGGACAATTGGTTTAAATTGTCACCACGAAACTTGCGAAACGTCTCGTTTTAACCTCGCCAGCTTTTTTTAATTTTAAGCTGTCTAAAAAATTTAATCAAGACGTTTCACGGTGTTACAATTTTTTGAAAAGTTTTTCGCGGTTGTAGCCGGATGTGTGGTGAGATGCAATGATTTTGTGTCGAGTGCATTCCTTCACGGGCGGCTTCTCGAAACCCACAACCAGACAGAATGAGTTTAATCCACTTCACTTTGCAAAATTTTACGTTAAAAAATGGGTAACTTTCAGTTAAAATGTTTTTCTTCATACACACTGTCGGTTTAAAATTCGTGTTTTTTTAAAAACGTTGTTTGGTTTCATATTTACTAAAATTTGAAAACTGCATAGAAATAGTTTCTATTTGAGCACAGTTTATCAACACTATCGTTTCGTTTCATAGACATTTTAACGAGCTACCGCATGAATTTCAAGCCAGATTGAACCGAGGATACAAACCAGCGTCAGCTTACATGGATATTTTTACGTCTCCAATGTTGACAGTATTTGCCAAGTATGTGTTTGAAAATCATCGATAAAACTTTGGCCAATTGATAAACACTAAGTATGGGCCGAACCGAGCCAGAACCCGAGTACTCGGTACCGAGCATCGCAATTTCTGACGCTCGGCGCTTGGCCGAGCAGTCGCGTTAACTAAGCCGAGCATTAGACAAAAAATTCAAATTTATTCGAAACTAAATTAAAAACTACGCAATTACTGCGAAACCGCACTACAAATTGATTTATTGCACTTTAATCGATGAGTTATATGTTGTATTTTTTACTGCTAACGTACGAAAGTAGTGTTCCATTTTTAAAAGTCCCCAAGAATAAAAGTTGACTGTTTTTGAAAACGTCAAATGGTGGTTCCTTTGGGTGATTATAATTAGTTGCTACTCAAAAAAACATGGGTGTTTCACTTAGCGTTGGCTTGCCTCACATGTAAAGCAGAGGCACCTCTAGAGGTTAAATACGGCCCTGGTGGCTGAATGGGAATGTTTGTGACGTCACAATACACCGAGCGTGCTCGACCAAACAGAACACTTGCAGTTTTGGCCCATCCCTAGTAAACACCCTTGTAAACTTTTGTCTCAACGAATTTGGCGATACGGTAAGACATTGCTTGGTCTGTAAATTCTTACTGGTAATACTTAGAACTGCGAAAAACTATCTTGTGTTTATTTAGCTTCCAGGAATGCATTAACTGAATACGAAATTTTGTTGTCGATTTTTCGACAGAGAAGCGTTCAGTAAATCTTCGACAAGCCTGCGGTCACATAACAGACATTTGCACCTTTTTCTTCAGAAACATAGCTTTCTTCGTGGGTTCTCTCCTGGCCGTCCTTCTTTCTCTCACAGTGTGGGATGAGGACGTTTTGAAAGTGGAACACGTTCTCACAGCCATAACTCTATTTACCATCGTGGTTACGATCTGCAAATCCTTTATTCCAGACGAGGTTAGATTATATTTCATTATCGCGTCTATATACTGGGGAAAAGTACACAACGCAGATGTTTGTCGTGTGTAGATATGGCCGAGTCGCTGTTCTTTAACTAAACACTTGACGCCCGTTGTTTGGAAACCCGAGACCCTAGGACGAGCAACTTTGCCACATTTCTGCTCTGTGACCCTTAACCACAGAAAACGCGAGACTTTCTTTACTAGTTTTGCCTGCTGTCCTTTAGTTAAAATTCAAATTCGATTATTTCCCCTCCGTCTGTTTACCTTTCCCTAATGGGAATGCACTTTTTTTGTAAACATTTCGGTTTAAAAGTGTCGTTGTCAACTTGTTGTCTAAAATGATTTAACTTTCTCGTCGACACAGGCCTCACTAATTGGCAAAAAAAGTGAGTTTTTTATTGAAACAAACGTAACGAATATGCTAAATGACTTCACGAAATGTGTAAATGGTGAAAGGCGCGATTTTGTTTATTATGCAGGGTTGAAAAAATAATGTTTTCAGCACGCAGTTTCGTGTCCGGAGCAACTTATGCGACAAATCATTGCACAAGTTCATTACTCACCCGACTCATGGCGAGGACAAGCTCATACTCAACAAGTTAGGGACGAATTTGCCCAACTTTTTCAATTTAAAGCGGTAAGTTGCTGAAAATCATTTACGTCCAACAGAGGCATAATTGACATTTTTATTTTGTTGTGTGTGCAAGTAACGGATGTTAAATTTGCGTCGTAATAATTTTATGTTATCATTAACTACCACTCTAATAATGTGCATTTTACAAATCCTCGAACCAAACATTTCTGTATCATGTTTAACAACTTTCGACAGCTGAAATTCGTTAAGACCCCTGTATAACCCGTTGATGTTTAGCCGATTTTCATTCACCCTTGTTGGGGTTAAAGTCGGCTGAAAACGGTTTTCACCCTCGTGTGCGACTAATTGCTGTTAGCTACAAACAAACAAAAAGTGACCTTTGGTTTGCTTTGATACGGACTTGCAGAGAGAGCTTTAGTTTTGCGATGTTTTTCGCGCCTAAACTTTGTTTTCGTTCGAATTTAAAGGAACAGTTCCAAGATACTGACCCTAGGTCGTAAAAAATACTTTTAACACAACGATTTTCTCTCAACCGTGCCAAACAATCAAAACGCAACGGAGACCGCCAGTTGCGGTGTTCCTTCTCCACCTGTTGGCTGACAAAAATTCAGCAGATGTAAGTGTTCTCTTGCACAGAGTTTAAAAGTCAAATTGACGTGCAGGTGGCCCAGGTGCGAAGGAATGTCAAGTGATATTTAACAACCACTTGCTGTTAAAAGTTTCGCTTTCAAAACAAGCGGTGGTCTGTCAAGGTACACAGTCTGTATTCTTGCGGTGATTTGACCTTCTTATGTCCTTGCAACCTGGCGAAAGTTCAATTCTTGGTCCCTTACAGAGGGGATGCGTATTGTTTTAATCTTTTTTGATAGAAAACTTCTTTTCAGTCATACGTAATCGAAGAACTTCTTTCTCCCATTGTGACCCCCTTCATCCTGATCTTCTGGGTGCGCAAGAGGAGCGGGGAGATCGTCGACTTCTTCCGTAACTTCACAGTTGACATAGCAGGCGTCGGCGACGTATGTTCCTTTGCACAACTCGACATTACCAAACATGGAGATCCAAAAGTAAGGCGATTTGGGGATCAAAGTTTTTTTATTTCGGTACAGTGTATAGTGAAGGGCCAATTCACGTAACTTCGTCAAAACTTACTTGACTCTGGCAAATTTTCACGAAATTGATTTAGATCATTGATTCTCCCCTTTTTTTTACTCCCACCAAAAACTAACTTACTCGATTGCGTGCTTTGTCTGTGTCACATTTTCGTCAATTGTTACTTGTCGCACTACAAAGCAGCATTTGGAGTCGGTGACATAAAGCGCGTAATTAACGTTGCACGTGAAACGTACATGCAGATGGAAGACCCAGTACTATTTACTAAAAAATTGCAAGAAATAGAGAACTTAACAACCCTTTAAATTTTAAAGCAAATCTTTGACTTTGTCTATGTGCCTGCGAACTGTTCGGTACTGATGTGTTAAATCGCAATTTGATGCAATCAAGATCGATAATAATCACTAAAGCTAGCGATGTTCAAATTTCCAAGATCAATCACGAGTGCTGCGCAATGTCCACATTTGGTCATGAATTAAGTTGCCTGATTCTAGAGTTAGACTAACCGACTGTAATGGCTTAAGTTAAAAGGATAATAAAATGACATTTACTTCATTGTAAACACTTAAAATTTCAGCTGTACAATTTTTTAGCTTTATCTGCAGCATTATTAATTGTTTTTGCTGTGCAACAATTTTCCAAGAACAATTGAAATGTGGCGCCGATTTTCGTGGCGTTTGCGAAATTGCGGTCTCAGTACTTTTTTTACTTTGATGCAGAATAATAATTATCGCAGCGACGTCTACCTCATCGGATTGAGTGTTTATTCATTTTGCCATTTAGACACGCTTAATTGGTGGCTACTTTAAGTTTATAAGCGTGTGAACTCGTCCTGCCTTGATAAATTCTGTCTTGCCTTTCATCACAGGAATTTTATAAATGAAAATTTGCGTGTCTGTAAATCATTATCGAGATTTCCGCATCCGGGTTTGAACTTGACCACTTCGGATTGTAAAGCGAGTTTTTCCAAATATGTCTGGGTAAATCTTCGTGCTAACGCTTTAAATTTAATCTGTCCTCATGCAAATAAGCCACATACATATTTGTATGCACCTATAAGGCAGTCACAATGCAGTTCTACGTAAATACCTCCTGAGCTCGCGAAAATATCGACACGTTTATTGTGCGCTCTGTTTATTTTCCTTGTATCACAGCGTATAAGCAGGTCATTGATAAACAACATTGGGTATTATCGTTTCAACTTGCGGCTTTCAAAGCTGGGTTTGAAGATAATGCGTTTCTTGTTAAGACTAAGTCTTAGCTTTTGGAGAAATTTCCCTGGCCCAAGGCGAGGATTTTAAATGTTTAATTGAGCAGTTTTACTGCAGCCCAGCTTCGGAAACTGCTGGCTGTTTAAGTCACATAATCATGAATTTGTCATTCCTACAATGATTTTAACGGTTGGTATTACTCGTGCGTCATTACAGTGGGTTTCACCGGATTTGTTTCGAACTAGTTGTGACTGGTAACAATGAAAATCTAGCGAGTGTTTATGTGACAAATGTGATAAACTTTACACCTACTGAGTAGGCGGATTCGTTGGATCTTTCACCGTGCTGCTATAATACTTATTTGTGGTAACCAGCATTTGTAAAAATCTTGGTGCCTTTGCAAATCGATTAGCTCACGCGCAAAAACTTGGAAGCTAACCACCCACCACTAAAACATGTTTGCCATTGATTTGAGACGACTGCGCAACATTGATGAGTCATTAAATCATTGAACGTCCTTTAATGACTTTGACGTTATTCTCAAAACATCCATCCAGAGTTTAAACGAGTTGACTTGGAGTTTACTTTACAAAACTGGTGAAAGCGGTTATGTAATGTTTATTATCATTTTGATTCGTATGAAGAACATGTCGTTTTAACACCTATTTATTTATCGACACCTTAAAGTTTATTTTCAAAAAGATTAAAACTGTTTGAAAAACGGCCGGCCTAATAAGATAAGTTACAATGCTTACTTGTTTCCCAATTAACAGTGGCATGAAGAGAAACCTGCCGAGCCATCCTACTCCCAGCAAGCTGATGATGGGAAAACCGAGTTATCCCTGATGCATTTCGCAATCACCAATCCAAAGTGGAACGCACCACAAAACGAAGATCACTTTCTCACTAGTTTGCGGGTAAGTCGTGATTTTCGTGATTTTCGATATTTGTGTGTAATTTTTTGCGAAATGTTTATTGTACTTGGTTGATATGAAGTGAGATGGGATCACTATCATAAGGGAACACTGATTAACGTTGACTTGTGCGTGCTGCGTCTGCCGCTTGGCGCCATAATTGTCAAAACGTGCTTTCAGGCAAATCTTGCTTAAATGGCCCAAAACAAGTTTTTTTTTGTTTAAAACTGTTCTCCGGCATAAGTATCTTACAAAAAACGAAAATAATTGTTCTCCCCACCCTGCCTCAAAAATTTTGGGTTGTGAAAACGTAACTAAGTATTGAATGTTTTATGTGCAATAATATAGTGTGTCCAGTTCGTGTTCTTCATATCTCGACACCTAGAAAGATTGTCCAATTATATCTTAAAATATAAATGCCGTTTCTAAAAATGGCTTGGATCAGGTAAAGACATGTTTCTAATGAGCATGGCACAAACTTTTCTTGCCGTCCAGACGCAGGTAAAATTTCCCCTTGATTTTGTTAAATTGGTTTTCTAATTTAATAGAAGTATAAAAGTATGTGCTACTGTGTTGGTACTACTGTTTAATCTAGATTGTTACAAACCATAAATAATGATCACTTTAATTCTTGGGCAACAGTGTTTTACCTGTTTTTCAATAAATTCGTTCTAAACTTCCGATAAAAACAAACATGATACCCGAAAAAAATGAAACGCAATCATTCTGTGAGTAATAACATTGAGATTTTTTATTTGTATGAACAAGGCAGCTTGACAGTGGAACGTGATGTGTTGTTTGTAACTTATGCAAAACGGTAAAGTTCATATTTCTTTACAATAGCACAAAAGCTTCAACAGGATTACGCAGCGTGTGGAGCGTCATCCACTTTAACGCGACCACCTGACTGTGGCGTAGATGCCAGAAGTGTTTTGACAATTTAAAGTTCATCCAGTGCGCAAACGAAAGTGATTTTTGGCCATGCATATATATATAGCCATCACTTGTAGGCAAATCGCCATATCGAAATTTCTCACCGCACTTAATCGAATGAGAGAAACGCAGAAACTATGACGTGGACGCAAATATTGTCAAATGAAGACGCACCTGTTTGACCTTATGCATCGTATATGTTGTGTTCCCATTTGACGATTTGTCCCACGATTGACGCATGTACGTATAGCGGTAATACACAAACCTATCCTTAGTTTAGTAATGTAGTGAAAACGTTTTAGCCCGAAGCAGGCCCGTGACGCAACTGTTGGCATTGGTTGAAAGATTGCATCAATATTACATCGGAAAACTTTTACATTTCGCCACTATTTGACATCGATTTGGTTTTCTAATTTAAAGATGCAGGCACGCATTTTGCTAAAGTCAACGCTGAGTAGTTAACTTTACATTAATGGTTGTTCACGAAACGGTGTAAACCGAATTCTTGGAAGTTGCTTGTCGTTAATATTAGAACATATCGGTGTCAAAAATTACTCATCAAATTTAACTTGGCAAATATTTCGCCCGTTTCCAAGTTCAAACGATGCAATATGCAGATTAGTCTTAGGTTTTGTCACGCAACAACTAAATAATTATAGATATATCTACAAACGCCCTGCATACTTCGGAGAAAAGGAAACGCTTTGCTCGAACGTGCATCGAATTTTCGACACGAGGATCAAGTTTTGCGGTTTCCGACACCAATGTTTGTCCTCACAACATGTAATTTCACGCTCGGTGTTAATTGCACCAGATTTTCTTATAACCTGTCAATATGATGTCACGCGCACTTGAATTTGATGACTTCTCGATTTAGTTTTGTCGCCTGTGGTTGTGTATTCCACTTCTTAAGACGCAGAATTACCAAGAAAATGGGACTTTTGGACGTTTATGTTGATAGTTTCGTGTGTATGTGAATTGTAAACACTTATTTTTTTTCTTTTATATGATTTAACCAACTCAATATTTTACATTATGATTAATAGCACTTTTATCTCTGTGCAGTTGTATGGCCACAAAAATGCTAAAATACCATTTTCACCATTTTTATGAAAGTCAATGATCAAAATGTTACGAGCATTGGATACTTCCTTATTTATGCACGTTTACTTTCTCTTCCATTATTGGTCGATGATGCTAAAACACATTAAATTTCGTTTCAGACCCATGCACAGAAAGATGCTGCGTCATTGCACACTGCCCAAGTCACGCAGAACCCTCTACTGGCGTCGTTAAATTCTCTTGGTTCGGTCGATATGTTGGTGAGTCAAATATCTTTTCACTATGGAGTCATACACGTTGAACCGGTATCCCAACAAATTGGCTCCAAACTTGGAACGAGACATTAGAAATCTCAATGTAATGTATGAATGTCTTAATTAAATGTCTCAAAGTGTAACAAATTCTGATTCGAAGAATTGCGCGTTTACGTAAAGATGACCCAACTTTATAGTTTATACGTCATGGTGAGAATGGCATTGTAGATGGATTAGTTACAGACTTACGTAGTGCGAAAAATGTGGGTGCTACAAATCAAATATTGCAAGAAATGCATGACTCAGCTGAACCCGTTTTGCACTTTCATGACGTAGCTGACAGTTTCGGTGTGTTTTGTCTCGTTTCTACAAATTCCGCTTGTTAAAAAACAAAAATGTCTACCGCCCGCCCAACAAAAACGGCGATACGCTCCTTAGCACTTTTGAACCTTGCGTGACGTGGCTAATTTTATAAACTAATCTCAAATATTTTGAATTCTGTTGTACTCGAGTTGAGACAAAACCGCTTCTTGTTTATGAGGTTTATGAGTTCTTAGAATCTTTTCACGCCACCGTGTCGTTAATCCCTCTTCAAGAACTTTAACAATGAAAAGAATTCTGAATACGTGCCACCTAATGCGACTGACTCACCGAAGTCCCACATTCTTCGCACGATCATTGACCAAAAACTTCAACTTTACTCGACGAACAGATACAAATTTCCGTTCTATATTTAGTGCCAGTGGTTGTAACGTNTTATGAGTTCTTAGAATCTTTTCACGCCACCTTGTCGTTAATCCCTCTTCAAGAACTTTAACATTGAAAAGAATTCTGAATACGTGCCACCTAATGCGACTGACTCACTGATGTCCCACATTCTTCGCACGATCATTGTCCAAAAACTTCAACTTTACTCGACGAACAGAAACAAATTTCCGTTCTATATTTAGTGTCAGTGGTTGTAACGTTTTTCTTAGGCTCTTTTGCTTCGCGTTACATAAAACAGGCAGTGTTGTAAAAAATGTAATGATATCACTGATGCCAAAGACCATTTTCATTTCCTTCATTTTCTAATGTTGTGGGAATGTGTTGTAAACAATACCTGGATGAAATAAGCTATAATTTGGGTTAAGCTCTTTTCGAGGAAAAAGTTGATTAATTGGGATTGACCTTCATTCTGCCTCTTGTCTTAGTATGTTTGATGTCGTTGCAACATTATAAGCTTGTGTATTTTAAAGAGAACGTCAGCAATCGTCCAAAAACAAATCCTGGCTTTGACAGCTCAAAAGCATCATTGGTCTGCGTAAGCTGTTGGCTCTTGTGGGCTCAACTAAAAAATAATTGTACGTACTTGGCGCCCAATCTTGCATTTTCACACGTTCAAACGTATAACTGCCCTGTTTCATGTTGCCTATTTTCGCTATGACGTTCGAAATTGATGTATTGGTTGCTCGGCCGTTTCAAGGTGACGTAATTGCGAGTTAATCTAATGTAATAATGATACTGGCACTTACTTTCACAATCTAGGAAATGAAACTGAGAAACGTGACTTCAAAATTACAAGGTCTCCGGTGAAACGATTTAATTGGGTTAGGGTAAGGTGTAGTAATTCCCATAATTTCAATAATAGCCGTTCACAAGTTGCTTGTCCACACCTGTTGTTAAGGCCTGGCCTTGAATTGAATTTACACATAATAGTGTGTTAGCGCTGACTGTTATGTTAAGTTTGCGATTATCTCATCAGCATCAGTAATCTGTAGAAAGCCGCAATCTTTGCTTCTCGTGCTACGTGCGCGACATGGCACAGACTAAACATTCGTGCGATGCCGTCCTCCCGTTTCACGACTAACCGCTACCGCTCGATTTACCGCTAAAATGCGATTTATGGCAACAGGGATGCATCGTGCTTGCGTGAGATTTAATTCATCTGTGAGCTTAAGACTTCACTACCATTAAAATCATAGGTTGGTCTTGTGCGTAGCAACCACCGTCCATAACTTCGGCTTGGTTGCAAAATGAAAACGTATTCGAACAAGCAACGTAAGGGTTGTAAAATTAAATGTTCCTTCGTGTTACAAAATAAAACCAAAAATAGCATCACAAAATACAACAGAAAAACACAAAAATTTGTTATGCACTTAGTCCTCCTTTTCTATTGCGATCACAACTAGAATGTCATTTTGGCGCAAATAAGTCGCACGGGGCCCCTATAGTGAGGATGTTATGCAGTAGTAAAGGTCATAGTGGTTACGTTTTAGTTCCCATCTGGCTTGAGATATTAAGTTGTGTGTATAGTAATTTTCGATTTTGCCGAGATTACCTGACGATAATCTTTTTGTAAACGTAAAAATGTTACGACCTGCATGTCAGCTGCATCGTCGCTGTGTCGCTGATGAAGATTTTAATCTCACCGTGACGCGATCACCCGAATCTAGACGTGAAAACTTATTGAAATAACAGATGCCAATGTTTCGTCTAAACTACACACTAAGGGTCGAAACCAAACTCTTACATGAATGTCACCGCAATCTAAAACATTGCGCGCTCCTGAAGTTATGCAGCTTCGAAACTGATATCACGACTAGTTTCGAAAACAAATTCATAAATTCGTGGCTTGTGTGGGTGTTTTTGCCGAACAATTTTTTGGTAATTATTGCGGCAAATTTCGATTTTGTAAACAGTTTTTAAATCACGCATACTCTCCCTAAATGGACACACAATGGCAGTATTAATTAGTAAATTACATTTCACTTGAAAAAGCAATTCTTGCCTCCATCTCTGCCAGCCCAATTAGACAGTTTTCAAAAACTTTCCCTTCATATCACATACCTACAGTTCAATTGTCCCCAGTATTATGTTCGACGAATTGCGCAATCCCATCCCACACAGACAGACTTGAATCGAATGAAATGTCAATGTTGTGAGAATCACCTGTGGGTGTAGAACTGACTGGTTACATAAGCCTCTGCGCTCCACGCTAAACTTGTCATCTGTAAATGCCCATCCCTTGCTGGTGTGGAGAGGCGGTGCCAGGATAGGCCCGCAAAGCTATTTTGGTTCTGTTTGCCGTGCGAGATCATCATACCGATTTTCGCCATAGGGGTTTAAAATGATATCATTCCCGCATTCGGCACAACTAAGCAAATACCGGAAATTTCATGTGAAGCGGTTTTTTGCGGCTTGGAAAAAAATCACATGCAATAGCCTGGAGCAGCCTCCAATGTGACGCAACCCAACAGTGACACCTTGTGTTAATGTGTCAACTTTGGTGTGTTCACCTCTTGGCAAGATGTTATCAGTTATTATGTTTGATTAAAGCCGTTGTAATCAATGCTGGCACTCCCCGTTCTTACCCAGCTACTTCACAGTTGCGGCGATCACCCAAGAAAAGGGACCTTGACCACATTGCTGTGTTAAGGGCATTAATAGGCGCAAATACAACTGTAGTTTCCCTTGAAAGGAAATTAGCATTTCTTTGGACTGAAGGCCGAATTAACTTAACTATACTTTGTATCTACTACAAAAAAAACACACAATAACAAGCAAGATTATGCACAAAAATATGTTGGCAACATTTTGTCAAAAAAAGGTAGACTTTTTGGCAAATTTGCATCAACACGCGAGTACAAGAGTTAAAAAACAAATGTTGTAATGCAAGCATCGCTCGTTCTCGGTTTCGCAAAAATTACCGAAATTCTTGGTGATATACAAGTTTGTTGTGCGTGGGAGATCCAGATTTCCTGGTATTTTGTTGCAGTGATGTAATGGCCAATTTTACTCCATTTAGAACCACAGAACGGGTCATCATAGCATTTGGCGTAAATTTGGGTTTCTTTAGTGTTTCTATCTCAGGCTTATTGACCAGTTTTCTCAAAGTTGACGCTAACGTTTTTAGCATTTTTGTTGTTTTCCAAAGGCTCAATTGTCATCTATCATGTCATATCTGTTTAATATTGTTTTTGTTCATTATTCATTAAATTTATACCAACGCATGTTAGTTACCTTTTTAATATTTGTTTTCTAGCCGAGCATTTTAAACCGGCCGAATGCCAGCATTCTTAATAGTGGATACGGAACTGAAGCAACTCATGATGGCAACTCTTTATCGCGTCAACATCCCAGCATGGAGAAAGCAGGTAATAATCCTGGGGTTTTGTAAGTGCTGTTACTGACAGCTGATGAAGTCACTATGCTTTGAAATTTACACTTGGTTTGCGTGGTAACGTAACCATGACAGTGCAAAGCGGCATTGTCAGTTGACCTTTAGCGTAAAAGGTGATATTTGCGAGCGATACGTGCGCACCAAGCCCGGAATTTCGTGCCGAGCAGAGACGCATACAGGCGGTCTGTGTATATCGTATATAAAGCACGGTAACTGTTTTGCCCATGATTCTTTTGTTGATAATGTTTGGAATTGTCGGTAAGTGGTATTAACTGAAGCTTTATCTCCGATTATGCCAACGGCCGATTTCCATATAAAAGCGTGCAGGAATTCATTGGGCGTGTTATGTTGTGTGCAAACATTGCTGTAATTGCATCTACCGCAGGAATTGATGCTATTTGAGAATGGATATTGGATGTTTAAGCCCGCTGCCGCTTAGCGGTAAAGCCGTTTGTTTTTGCTTAATATTTTCCACTCCTATACTGTGCTTGGTGTATAATGTTGCATATGGTTACTCCACAAACACCTAAAGTTGCTACCACAAGCTTCCGCGCAGTGGTGAATAAACTTTTGAACATAAATTGCGAACGACTTACAACTGATCAATGTATCTGCTGGAATCCCAATTGAGAAGATGTTTTATTTTTAGCTTTGAGTTTTTGGGTGAAAATGCTTTAGAAGAGTTTATTTCTTGTTACGTACAATAAGTATTTTAAACCTCCAAAATTAACTTGCAACACCCAGTTTTTTGGGTGTTCTATACTTTTTCAATTAAATTTGACGCAATAATTACCTTTGAAACATTCAAACTTTGCGCCCTCGTAAAAATCTATGTCCTTAAATGGATGAAGCCGGCTGTAATGTTTCAAATAACGACATAATCGTCTTTTTAACTGGACTAATTCCCGCCATTAATCCCCACCGATGACGTGAACTAGTGGGAGCGACACAATTAGACAAATGTAAAGCCACCGAGGTCACCTTTACCTCTGTACCTTCTAATTATATCTTAAATTGATGTCCCGACATGTGATTAGCGAAGTCAGTAGCTCGCGGAGAGTCAAGGCCTGTTGGGCGTAGTAGCTTGCTTCGTCCCGACACGCGATTTGATTTGTTGCTGTGTTTAAGCGCTTTAAACTTTCCTGCAAGTAGCCATTATCCAAACAACGGCCTATCATAGCCAGTTTTATCAGGGAGGGCCATTGGTTTGTTAGGTTTTGGGTTTCCGTGGCTTATATTTTGGGTGTTTCGTCTCATCATTTCTTCAATTTGGCTAAACTATGAAACTAAATTTGGCACAGAAAATGAGTTGTTATTTTTAGGGTTTTTCGTATTTTATTTGCAGCATTTTGGAAATTGCTATTAAAACAGCCTTTTGGTTAACTGTTGAATTAAAATGTGCACAAAAGCAGTTGCATTGTCGGAAATTCGCCTTATTAGTAAAGCATACCCAGGAACCGTGCAGTCGTCACAAAACAAAAACTTGTAATTGTGTTGCTTCCAAACGGGATTTAGAGAGTACACTGTGGCATTTTCAACCTTTGTGGGATAACCTTTGCTACAGTCAAATACACGATGCGCGATGCCAAAACATTCCTAGTCACTTTAGTGTTAAGCAGCGAAAATTCCGAATTCGCGTCGCGATTCTTCTAAACACTCGACACTGACGCATCAACGTACATGCGTCAATCCGTGTCCTGGCATCTACTGGTGTAACGAACTTGGTGACCCGCAGCACCGCCAATTTTTTGACTTGTTTTGCTATTGTTTGTGCGGTAGTCGCTGCTTTTCTACTCGGCTCAGGCACTTCTAGGAAAAACATTTTCGCCGGAGCTCTGAAGCTTGTTACCAAACCGGAGTTAATCTAGCCACGCAACCGCTGTGATAATGCACGTCCCGCGCCGATCGCTTAATCTCCTTGACTTCGCTATCAAACAGCGCAGTTGTGACGTTTCTTTGGCGGATATTTATGTCCAAAAACACATAAGCACACATTCAACCTTGCATTGACCTCGTTTTATGCGACTTTTGTGGTTTTTTGATCAGTTGCTCGAGTTTAATAGGAAATTCCCGATTTTCTTTTTCAGGGATTTCTGCATCGGCGTCTCAACAGCGACACAAAGTGGCCGTTTATCGCGGTGCAAAATCGAGCGAAGGTCCTGTAGAGGGCGACAACAAGTATATGGTTTCGAGTGTCCTACCCCGAATAGGTAAAACTAAACATAGCACAACGTACGAAAGACTTACCAGAAATTACGATATACTACCATGAACATTGCATTTTTAACATCATTTATGTTCTTGTCTGTTTAGCTTTAAATTGCAACTATTAAAAACTTTAAAAAGGATAAATTTTAGGCAGGTTCCTATTTACCACTTTTTTGTAGGTTTTTTTTGTGCAAAACTAGTTACTAAAGTTCGTCAGACACTCAAAACAAAGATTTTTGTAAAATTGAAATGCCTTTCGCCCATTCCCGCCTAGAAACATTGCGTCATTGAAGTTGTCACAAAATTTTCATTTCCGGCATACTTGAAATTAATTACAAGCATTAGTAGCTTGCATGTGGGTCGCCTGGCTACCGTTAGAATTCTCCGACACCTACTTAAGCAAATATCGTGACTAATTGACGCCATTCGATGACGAGCCTGTGGTTCGGCGCACGTTTCATCATCACATGAAGCGGCAATAAGTATATTGAACACCTTCCGGAGATCATACGACACCAATTAAAATTGTCAATAGCTTCTCTCACGGCTTATGGTCAAGTTAAGGCTGTGAACTCTCTAACACCTTCTATAGGTGCCTGCTTCCACGCATCGTGCCGCATCGGCTCACAACCAACATGGTATTGACAGCCAGGCGCCGGGTAATGACCCCCCTCCCTGTTTCGCACTCAAACACGGCGACACGAGCCCGTGGCGCATCAAACACATCAACCGCCTTGTATTGGTTTGCCTAAAGAAAGCGCCCGCTCCGACTTCTAAACTAGAACCACTTAGGTTGATTAGATGATTCGGGTTGAAACCCCGCAATTTGAGTGGCATGTGGCAGGGTGCGTGCCGACTTCGCCGTGGGCGTTACTCTCCCAAACCCTCCCCCGCAAATGTTCAAGGCGCCGTACCGTGCGTGGCCAACACACAAGTTCAAAAACAGTTTAACGGAAGAAGTCACTTGCGTTTGGCGCGATAGCGTTAATTTAATTTCAGCTTGTTGTATGGAAATATTCGACTTGTGTCCGACGCCCACACGAGTCGTGTCGCCACTGAGGAGGAACTGCAATACATACTTAAAAAACCAAAAAAGGCGACAGGGATTTATGGCACTTCGAATGTCTGGCAGCGCTATATGAACTAAGAAGAATTTCTTGTCTACATTCCATCTAAACCCGACTTTTGAGTGAGCGAATCTATTGTTTTGAATTTGTCTGATGTCGTTATTATGTCGAAACTTTTAAGAGGAACACTAAACCACACAAACTTGAGAATGTTAGGACAGCGCCTGCAATAATTGAAAAGACCTGCGAATTGCGAAAAGTATAAGTTCTGTTTTGTTTTCCGAAGTTTTTAAAAATCTGTTAAACCGGCGAAATTCTCCTCCGTCACTGAGTATCCTATGTTTTTTAGTTAAATACGCAATTACAAATCTTAAATTTTTCGAAGAAAGTTGGGTTTTTTATGAGGCTATTACAGGCTATACAGGTTTTTAAACATTTTTCAATTGGACTACAGCTTGACAAAACATCATGCCAGTGAATGCATATGATCGTTCACGCCTTTTATTCCAACAGATTAACTCGTTATTTCCTCAAGTATCTTGTATTAAAATGGATTTACCTTAATGTGTGAACAACCATTTATTACATCCCCCCTTCCGCGTAGTAACACGCCAATTACGGTTTGTTTCGGGCGTCACTGGTTTCGATAATAGCTATGTGAAAATGTATCTGATTGTGCGCAATATTTTGCATACATGTACCAAGTCTGAACTGAAACTGTGTTTTCCTTTCACTAAACACGAGTCGGTTACTTATTACAGCTATTCAGTTGAACAAGAACATTTCCGCCCAATGCTATTATGACGCGCCTTAGCAACAGTTACAACCACAACTTAAAACTAATGGCAAAATTATACTTGTTACGCGACGTGCCGACTTTTGAAAGGATTATTAAATGACAGATTTAAAGCGTGGCCTAATTAATGTTTTTACAAAAATATACTTCTACCACAGTTGCGTGATACACTGCCTACTGCGCAGTTAGCCACCTAATTTGCATTGTAGATGTTTTCGCTGATTGGATGGTTGTGTTTTTCTATTTATAGATTCGCAGCAGCAGCATCAGATAACAGGCGAGAGAGCAGTACGACCGTTTGTATATTCCACAGCGGCAGAACAGATGAGAGACATGTCGTCTGTTGAAATGAGTTTCAGCGCTCTCTATATGCACGAGGTAATTGGCACTGTCTAAATGTTTTTGGTTACACTATTATTGGTTTGCTTGTAAAACTTTTAACATTGCCACAAAGTTGTACCTTTGGCAGTTAACATAAACAGATATTAGAAGCAACCTATTAAACAATCTTTCATCTAGCTTCACCACCAACGAATGAACGAACGTCATTCGCGCATGATGTGGGAAACTATACCTGACGACCCCGAAGACGACGATGAAGCAGCAGAAAACGACGAAGTGCGCTCTAGCGTCATCCGGTGGCCAGGCTACCCTGCTACCCACCAAGGATATGACGCCACATCCACCCTGACGCGAGTAAACATTTTCGGTCAAAACTTCTCACAGGCGACAAATGCGGAACTTGTACCGAAAGGCAAACAGCAGACAGAGGAACAAGTTGAACCGCCCACGCAGCCTTTTCTCACCAGCCAAGTGCCTTCCGAGCACAATAGGCGAGGTGGTTTGGAAAGATTGTCGTCGTCAGACAGTGACGCTTCTCCTCCACAGTTTCATTTGATCGAACACCCTGAAGAGGTAAGTTTTGCAACAGCAGCCGAATTCAGAACTTCGTAATAGTTCGCGAGCGTTTGGTGCTCAAAGATGCATTCTCAGAAAAAATCAACGAATCGCCAAAATTTTGCACAATTAAAATTCGAAAGTAAATTTTGGCAAAAATGTTTTCCAAATTTAGTTAATCTGATTGTCTGGACCACAAATAGACATGCTGTGTTTTGAAAACTACCTTTGTTTATCTGATTTTAGGAAAAAGAAACAGAATATGATTTACGAATACCTCCCGACTCTACTCAAGATCTTTACCGCCCTCCAGAGGTAAACTTGATAAAGTGAACGTTCAGGCTGCTGTAGAATTAGGTTTAGTGTTAGTGATGGTATTGCAAGTTGCGAAATGGGACGATGGCATTTTGTCGCAACGATATTTCGTAACAGCGTACTCGTTAAGATTTACTTGCTTTTATCGTAGTGAGCAGGGTACATTTATAAATTGTCATCTAACATTTTTTGTTTATTTTTTGCAGGTATGACGATGAGCCATAAAAATAATTCCACATATTCAAGTACTAGTATATTTATTTGTTGTGGGCGTTATAATTAAATTTTGCTGTGGGCGTTATAATTAATGAAAACACTTCGAATATTTAAACTGAAGCAGGGTTAAAATAAAAAACAACCACTAAAAAGTAGTGTAGATAGGTTCCTGGTCATAACAACTGACTTTAACGCAGTGCCCAACTACCTAAATCAGTTCGTCGAAAAACCACCTCTAGAAATCAAACGGTACGTTTTGTTACCTGCAAAACTTTTAAATTATTCTAAAATCGATTTAAACTTAAAACGCGACAGTTAATTTAAAGATATATTTGGTTTTGTTCAATTTTTAAAAGGAACGATTTCTTACTAGCAATGAATTAAATAATGAATTCAATATGGTACCCTGTGTGATCGATTATACATTGAAATTTCATATTTAACCACTGTAAAAAGGAATGTACTTTACCTGCATAAATTATAAGACATATGATACCACAATATAATATACCGATAAACTTTATTGTTCATAGTTTCAAAATGTTGCACAAATCAGCACGCAATGTGCAGAATGGTTTTTATTTAATGGAGTAATACATTTCAGTTCTTGACTTTGTACAACTTTGAGTTTAGTTTGCATGCATGTGTTTTCATTTTGTAATTTGGTCATTAAGCCCCTTTGTTTGTCGCAAGTTCCGTTTTTAATTGGAATATCCAACGAGATATGACGTCACTGTTACGTTCCGACCTGTTTGTTTAATACTTCATTAACTAATAAAAATACCGGTGTAGATGTGGACGATCGAGTATTGGGTATTAAAACGGTCAAGAAGCAGGATAAGATACCATTATTCGACATTTATCAGGATTGCTTGTTTTATTTTTGATTCAATAAATATTTTTTGAAATATCGTGATTTTGTGTGGTTTAAAATGTACAAATATTACAGTGTAGGAAGTATTTGACTATTGCTAGAAATGATTTTATGGGAACAAATAAAATAATTGGGCAATTTGAACTGATCTTCTTCCAAGGAAAACACTTAATGTTTCAGCAACTTTGACCTATCACTGTGCGGATAATCGGGAAATTTGCTTCAAAAACATTTGACTTGAACTCACCGGCGTCTTTTGTAGTACAAGTGGATGTAGTTGATACAAACCGCACATTGGTGAAGGCTACAATTAGTTATTGGCCGCCAGCTAGAAAGTACCCGCCTCCTTTTTTACATGATTAGAAGTTAACATTGGATACACACAAATATATGGATATAATCCGCTCAATACAACACCATGCGGATAAATTAAGACAATTTCATTTTCCGTCGGCGATCTTTGCCGGTTGCCTTCGAGCACTACAGTGGCGTAGTAATAAGTTGTTAGTATCTACCTGTAGTGTGTCCAAATTCACAAATATTTTACGGGTTAAAAGATTATGTTACGTGGGCGAGCGCCTAATGTTTACCACATTTTAATCCTTTCTCGTTGTGTCTCACAAAAGGCAGTGTAGAAATTGAAGAAGGCTTCACTTATTTTTTAAGATAAATTATGGAAATTATAGTCTATAACTTGGAGATTTGAGGAGTAACATGTGGTAAATAAGCATTACAACGGCAGACTGACTATGAGCACATCGTGCAGTGATCTTGTGTTGGGTATATTTATATGTTGTAACTTAATTGTAATATTTATTCACTGAATTGATCTTTATTACTGACCTAACGTTTTTGCATTATTGTTTACATGTCACAAAAATAATTAATTTGGCGTGGTCACAACCGTTAACCAAATGTCATTAATAACTCCCGGTAAACTAGAGAGATGGCACAACGATGTTACCATTGGGCACACACTGCGACCCTTAAAAATGATATTTTTTACACACACTATTTTCTACTGTCCTTGGTATTTTACAACATAATTGTTTCTGCAAACATAAAAGTAGGCCATGGGTCTCCTCACACATGCAAACGTCAAAAAACAAAGACAACATTTTGCCGAATTTAGCCACAGTCAACCACAGTTAATCCGGATCAGCGCCTACAGCGGATTGTGTTGAGGGTACGAAAGATTTTGAATGTTTTCCTAAACAATCAGTCTTTGTACGTTACAATGGCCAATTCGTACACCAAACCACGTTGCAGTTATATCATGTTTATTTATAACAACTGATTTCTGTTAGAATCTTATTTCACCGCATTGTATACTCAACAGTCTACAGCTGGGGTGTGCAACCTTTATCACTGCAGGGTCATACCGGAGGCCGCACCTTTGTTCAACTTAAGTTGGCTTTGTTTTTTGCATGTCAGAAACGCTAATATCCCGAAAGGGGGAAGTCATTACATATTTAAAGGAAAGAAGGAGTAATATTCATAAGTAACGCGCTGTTCACTTGCGAATCCTAACGGCATTGTCACATAACAAATTGGACCCTGGTCGGTTACGCAATGCACTGATCTTTGTGGACACAAAAGGGATTTGAATCGACCGCAAGTACTGCATTGAAATCGCGGGCCACAGGTTGGATAATCCTGGTCTACAGCGTCGTACCATGGTGATTGCTTTGACTAACCGCAGTTATCACCCGCGTATGGTATAACCTCACAATCAATTGTAATATTTGTCGCTCAATGCTTTTCGGGTACTCAGTAAGTATAACGTCATACTGTAAATATACATTTAAATATCGGGTAAAGGAATTTCATGGAATAAAAAAGATGGGAATGCTTAGATACGTCACGCTTAAAACAATAAACTGGATTTTCCTTGTCGAGATGAATTCGTCGCTCGCAACGAATCCGGATTATTAGAGGTTTGTTGCAAATCATTTGTAGCAGTGGCGCAAGTCCACTAAATTTTTTTTTTTTGGCGGGGGTGGCTTTTGTTCTTGTGAGTAATTTTTGTTCAGAAGATTTTTATGTCATAAAAAATGGGTTATATTTCGGCTGAGACGGTCTTAAAATGCCGTTAAAACCTTTTTAAAAAGCGTTAAAATTGTTTTAATGCAACAGTAAACCAGCTTTGAAGCCGCTTTAACTACTTAAATAGGATTTTGGGTTTCAAATCCATAACACTTTTGTAAAACAGTCGAAACAAAAATATAAGTGGAACAAAAGAATACAATTAAGTCCCGCCCAACCAAAATTTCTGGATTTGCGCCCGTGAATTGTAGCGCCATGTTAACTATATGTTTTCAGGTCATAAGCACGATTTAAAACAACTTACACTAGAAAAATTCATAGACTTACAAACAAAAGGTTGATAGGCCTATCATTCCTAACATGTTGCGTATGACTTGTAGCAAACGCATTTCGGTTACCGCTACATAATCACAGCTTGATTTACATAAACTTAACATGCATCCCAGGGGGAACGTATGTTTTATGCGCCGTCTAATACCAAACGCTTGGCTGGATTGATGAAACAGTTACATAAAGTTTCCATGACGCACTTTTTTTTTCATGGCGATGTAGCAAAGGTAGAACCCAATAAACGGCGGTTTATGTGTGTTGTACCAGTCTGGCACCAACCGCGAAGATCTTAGCAGCATGGCTCGTAAACTCGTCAATCACTCCCTTTCCGTCGCTTTCCATTTGGGGCAGAAAAGCCAACGTTAAAACACGTATTTTTTGTCTATCTTTTCCTTTAAAACTAAAGGAACAAAATAATGTTTTGAAGTAAAGAAGTGGTTGAATAAATCCAAAAATCACAGAAACTTGCATTGTGCCCAGTATCAAAATCTACAAAAATTCTAGGTTACCTAAAATTTTTACCTTTTTGAGGGCTGTAGGCAAACTGATTCATCAAAACTTACACTGCAACCTCCAATACTCCATGTGTGAATTTCAACAAGTTTTTGCCAATAAAAGGGTGGAAAAAACAGATGTTAGACAGAAAAAACAATAGTGAAGTAAAAAGGAAAATGAGTAAAAACAATATGTATTCTATTTGAAAGTGGAACCGCAATTAAAAAAGCCTTGTTACAACATAGCATCTAGAATGTTTAAAAATATTGATGGGTTAGATTATATTTGTGGCAATTATTGGGAAAAGCTTGCCAAACCATTCTTTGGCCAAAAAGTAGGTTTAGGGACAAGTAACCTTTTTTTGTCAAACAGATGTTGATCAGATTTATGTACAATATGTAAAGACACAGTACATACAAAATGAAGCAACAATATAAGCTGAAGGCACCAGTAGTATTTGGTCCTACATTATTGTTCAAGTACAGTGCATAAATTATTCATTGTGGGTCAATAGGGTAGATACAACAGAATGCAATATTATACACTGTATCTGCTAGTAAATAACAACCAGATGGGTTTTCTCAGACAAACTTTTAAATGTACTGTTAAAACCTTTCAAAAGTATTACTGTTCAATTTGCACATCCAACAAGAAAAAATGTACTGAAATTTCTACTGCCAAAATGGATTTGTCTATGTGCAAATTATGTGTACAGAATTTCACAAATTTTTAGCATTTAGCAGACTACTGTATTAGAAAGTTAAACGGAATTGTAAAAAAATCAATAAATCCATTGTCAATAAGTAGACCACCAAAATAAATGAAACTCATTAGCCTTTTAATCAATAGTGATTAAAAACAAAGCAAAGTATTAGTTAGCTACCTCAGATTTCTGCAAAAATGGGACACACTACACCAGAAAACAGCATTGACCTTTAGCATATCATCATTACATAAATTTCAACAACAGGTTCCACAGCAACCAATGAAGAAAATATAAAAAACAGAAATAATAACAGTGCAAAATATTCATTCAGATGAAAAATTAGTAATGCGAAATACTTAATCATTTAACTGCTTTGTTTTTTTCTGTTTAAGAACAAAAAAATGTGATATAAAGTCAACACAAAAAAGGATTACAAGAACTCCTCCATATATTGACACAGCAACCAGAGCAACATTTCCTTGCCTGTAATGTAGTTAAAATATGGAACTATGAAACAAACATTTATGTGCAAACTAGGGTTATTAACTTTCCCATTTAAAATTAGAAGGCTACTTTCACTACATTACCATTTCATGTACACTGTCACTAAATTAAAAAAAAAGATATATGTCACTAGATTATTTTTGGGTCCCATAGTTAGCCAACCCTTGTATGACATGATTGTTACTGCAGGCAAAAACGCATGGGTACCCACAAATTTAAAGTTGTAGAATGTGTATTTTCTACACATATAGATGGTAAAATTGTAGTGTTTTTCTGAATGGTATTTCTTTAAACTGTCTAAATTTTATCCAGTTCTTACATCATTTTATAATTTGACCATATTTGTAAAGCTAGCGGGTTAACTGGTGAGACTATTGGGTTTATAGATTTTTATATGGTTTACAACCTTGTAATTACCTCTGTTTCATTTTGCAAAAAAGTATAAACAACATTTCTTAACTCATTGTAGCAAACAGAACCATTTAACCTAATTTAAAAACTACTGTTTTGTTTTGGAACAGGCAAATTTATTGAAAGCTAGAAATTTCCCACATATTGTCACATATTAGCATACAAATGTCCAATCACCCACTTAGTTGATTATAGTGTCAGTTAAAAACAATTTGCATGCAAAAAAGGTAAATACACTAATTAAAACAATCCACCACTCTTGATGAGCAAGCAACTTTACAAAAACAAAATCTTAATCTATAAAAACACAAGATCTTATTAATCTAAAGTTAAATTGCTTAAAAATGTAAGACACAGACTTAAAATTAGCTTATTTATAAACATTACTGCATACCTTGGCAATGCTGGATGGTCGATTTTATTCATGTTGTAAACTGAGATTGTTTGGTTATCACAACATGTTAATTTTAAGGAAATGTTACAACAAAACACATCTTCATCTCGATCAGATAGTCTGGGACAGGCAAATGCCCTTTGAACAAAGTCTTCTGTTGTGTAGCTTTCACAGATTTCACTTCGACAACCTAAAAAAAAGTTTTTACAAAAACACTTACATAGAAGTCAAAAAAATTGCTTTCGGTAAATACAAAACTAAACAGATCATACCTTGTGGCACATA
>QXVZ01026857.1:0-21141 GCA_008931825.1 Phallusia fumigata
GTGACCCTGCCTGTCATTCAGACGACTGTGGGACTGCCTTAACCAGGATCTAAGTATGTCTACCTAATGTGACACCAGACACAGCGTGACGAAAAACAACAAACACAACGCAATAAAATATTTGGAAGGAAGGAGTTGTTCACCATGCAACAAGTCTGGAAATCAATGATTATAACCTAATTAGTTTTGTGTTCAGCAATATGTTTTTATCATGACAATATTTTCTATGAAATATTTTTTTCATCCTAAAGTGGAAAGGAACCAACATTAAGGATAAATGTTTAACAATGGATAATTATTTATTAAACAAACACAAATTCTGTGGGAAATAATATTGCACTAATGTTATCTGCAACTTACAATTTTCATTAAAAATATTTTTTGGTTTTTCCTCATGCCAAATAGTTCATATTATTACCCAAAGACTTCCAAGTTAGCAAGTCGAAGTAATTGTTAAATTGTTACAAAATGTCGAAGAAGCTTTAACACTATTGTGCTGGTAAATGCTAAACATGGTTTGCCATATTGCATTGTAGTTTTATATTTATTACAAAGTTTTATATTCTGCAATTTACAACAATAAACTCCCAGTGCAATACCTTGTATTACACACATCACTTAAAGTTCTGCATTCATTTGGTAATTTCGTGCCACTACAAATCGGAAAACATTTATGTGACCAATCTGAAAGATAGGCTCTTCCAATATTGCTATTTCACATACAATATATTTAGGGGTTTATGTTTACATTGGACCTCATAGAAAATAAACCCAGCAATCTATGCACTACAATGACATGCTCTACAAATTGTCCAAACCTTATCTAATTTAAACATTGTTTAATAATTTTATTAATTTTAAGAGTTACTGGGAAACAGCTGATGCTTGTAGGGCAAAAAACAAATATTCAACTGGAAGGTTGGCTTTTACCATGTTGTCATTCCAAATACACTATTACCCAATTTAATTTGAAAAGATTTGTTTTGCCAATTATCAGAGCAACATTAAAAATGCTGACATAAAAGTTAACTAGTGTAAACAGTCATGGAATATCTTCACAAATAGAAATTTGTAAGTTTTTGCTTTGGGGACGTGTTTATGTTTTCCGCAGAAAAACACTCTTTTATCCAGTGTACACTGACACTTAGACATTCATGATCAAATCAAAATCCCTTTCCCCCAAAACAAAATGAAATCTAGCAGGCAGCTTGATGGAACAGTTATACAAACAACAAAAGTGTGTATGATTTGTGAAAACTCACTTGTTACAGGTGATGTACTGGCATGGAAGACTCATTTGAACATCAGTCTCACCCAACAATGCAATGTCTACGTTTATTAGCAGACAGCCCAGCATCGGTTGGCTGTTTGATCCAGCCAACATCAGCTATGGCATCAAGCACACAGACTTGATATTAACACAACAATTCAATGCCAAAAATATGCAAAGGAACAACCTTGTCTAAGTCAGTTGAATTCGCACTCAACCAACATTAACCAAACTGTCCCAAACATAAATCAGGCATATCAAACCCAATCTCAACAATGCAACACAAGCTATACTCCATGTGCTGATTGTGCTACCCAGCATCAACCAACACATCAGCATGTCAGGACACAGGCGCCATTCAACACTTTCTTTAACTAATAAAAACAATTCAAGCACCCCCAGGCNGGAACAGGAATAAAGTAAGGTATAAATTTACTTTATCTGCCAAGCTGAAGTCAATACACAGTTAGCCTAATAGGGACAGCAAAGACACATGACATAAACAATACAATGCTGGTCAAAAGCTCGATGACAACCCAGCTTCAGTTAGCCGAACGTGGACGCTTAGCGAACCACACCTTGCGGCTGTCTTTCAGCTTCCTTCCACCAGGTGCCCCCAAGCCAAGATCCAACATACCAGACAGAAAAATACCAAAACATACAACAGTCAATCAGCCCTTTAGCAACCCAGCATCCGCCATCTTAAAAAGTGACCCAGATGGATCTCAGACAACATCTGCCAAGAAACACCAGACTGACACACAGATGCAAAAAGCCTAGATGTTTTTACAACAGTCAGCCAGCAAGGATTAACCCAGCTTGGGTTCCAAATGCGACAAAGCCACAATATTTTGGGTAACCACCCACTGAGTCGCACCACGCCAGCACCATACACACAGACTTGACCAACCATGCAATCATCAGCTAACTGCTGCAGGACATCGAAACTCATGCCTAAAAGCCCTTTCGGTCAGCCAAGCTCTGTCCTGCAACATCAGTTGACACCATGCANACACCAGGCAACACAGACCGCAACAAAACATGCATCATCGAATCAGCCAACAAAGGTGCAACCCAGTGCTGCCCCAACCAAGTGTTACCCTTGTTGACATCAGACCCGAATTACAACAATACAATGCCTTCAAGTAAGAGTAAAGCAGTCAGCCAAAGACAGTACACGGCAGTTGATGAACCGAAATCAGCCAACAGCCAAACCTTACTTATTCAGCATCGAAACCCAAACTTCAAACAGTTCACCGCAGCCATACTTGATGTTTGATTGTGAGGACCTCTCACACAATCTTCACATCAGCCAAGAATATCCCAGGCACCATTACACAAGCAGGCACAAGAGCAGACATTCTCAGGCACACAAATCAATTACTGGAGACTACTACATAGCAATTAACAACAACAAAAAATGCATGTCCTAACACTTTGACAAGGCACTGTTGGAATGAAAATGAGTATCAGATGATCTTCTCTGTCGATTCGTCAATAAAACAAGGGCATGTTGACTGGATTTCGGAACTGTAAAATATTAAACATAAATTTTTTTGTGAAAAATTCTTTCGTGAACAACATGTTTATACTCTATGAATATCCAATGCATGGGTCTGCTTACAAAGCTATTGTGCATTTTTGTCAAACACTGTTACTACTCTTTACTTAACAACTGGCAGCTATTTGGGTTTGCAGACAATACTTTGTGCTTACTCAAAAACTTCATGATGCTGATGATTTTCATTCCTCTTCCTTAAAGCCTTCGAATGAATATCCTAAAATAAACAAGGAACATGTTTTTCAAATACAAAAACCTGAGCATGGTCAAATGAAAATCAAGCATTTAGGAAAAGTCCATTACATAATAATAAATGTAACTTGCTCCCATTTTTCAATAAGTCAGTGTTGTACAGTTAATTTAAAACATATACAGGTCCTGCTTGAAACTCAAAGGAACAGTATTATTCTGTGATTGGCCTTTCAGTGGGAGCAGTCCATTGGATTTTAACCAAAATCATGATGCATCATTCAATAACCAATCAAAATACTTTTAGGTGACTGATTTGATTAATTATTTGCTGTTGTTTAATTTATACAGTTTGTGGGCCTGCGAGTGAACCAGTTGGTCAACTGAGGTCAAAAGTTACAGTGCACACTTCAGATACCCATTTGTCATGTGTGAAAATTTAGCAACTTTTTTTGACCAAACTGTCATTGGACATAAAAAAGAAAAACAGAAAGAAGACAGTATGTTTCCCCCTTTGTGGACCCATAATTACTGCCATAGAATTACCAGAAACCATCCCCAAGATGGAGAATCATGACAGAAAAAACAAACGACATGACAGGATGCTGCATCAGATCGTTGGTAGACCTTCTAGTCGCCTTGTTTGGCTTAAATTTCTGGTGACCTTGACACCAAACTTTTGTCATTGACTGAACATCTTTAACCGTACCGAGGTTGGAAAGCTCAAGCTTGTTAGGTTTGTTGCAGGTTCATTTGTTTTCCTGGTGAATATAAAACTTTGTTTGTAGTATTCAAATATTCAAGTCTTATTTGGTTACTTACACTAGGTTTTAACCTATTTGGTCAAAAACACAACTTACAGCAATAGATTTGAATCCTAGAAGCCTTCCGTTGATGATGAAAATTTCCAACGCCATGTCCATCAACCTCCGCCATCTCATGTGGAACTCAACACATGACAATGAGAGTGCTCTTCTCACCAAAGATCATCTTAAAACAAAAACTTTGTTTTTTGAAGTAAGCGCTGTTCTAGCAAGTGTGGTTTACCAATCATTCAGGATTAGCCTAACTTTCAAACAGAGTTTCTTTTTAGGAATTTAGAAATTCTCGACATTTCTCTTAAAATTTGGTTCCGATTATCAAAAAAATATACCACCTATTTAAGATAAAACTAGCGCTTTAGCACATTTACCAGTTTGAAATTTGCCATTTCTAGAAGGAAAAGTCAAGAAATTGGGTAGGCTTTTTTCCAAATGACTGCGATTGGCCATACAAATGTCGTATAGGTTAATAGGCCAAAGTTTTTATTGCAATAATCATCGGTTTTGTAATACTAGTGGTATTAATGGCAGTCGAATATAAAAGTTTGAAATGAAAAAATTAAAGTTCAGTTCAAAGATGAGGCCAGCAACTGTAATTTAGCTATGGTGAAGCTAATAACTTGGGATCTGGCATAACTTCCAAACGACTGCAGTTGGACATGGAATTGTTGAATTCGGGATAGTTTAATTGGTCAGAAGTGATATTAAGTAATTAACATTTTGTTGCAACAAATAATATGTGCAACATGAGAGAATAAATCAGTTTAAAAATTGTAATGGCTGCAGTTCGGCATGGGAATATTGTAATTTGGGATAGGTTGACTGTATCAGAATCCTCTGTAAGTAGATTCAGTAAACTTTTTTATTGTTTTATGGTGGATAAATTATTCCATTCCTTACATAATAACATGAGGTAACTTACGCGAAATTTATGCGATTATTGAAAATTTTCTCGGCACACTTCAAAAAAATCACAAATCCTGTGAATTCAACGATCGCATGAGCGCAACGTTTTTATTTTATCCTTACATGGAATCGTTAAATATACGAACATTTTTGCTGACGTTTCGCCCACCAGAACGTTTCGCCAATGGGCTTCTTCAGACCAATAAAGCGAAATCGTTGCGAGCGCATGAAGAGCAGGATCAGAAACAACAACATTTTAGTACTGCAAATATTTTACCGTAATAATTGGGATCATACAAATTTACAAAATTTCCACTTTTTATTGCATTGACAAATTAACGTAATGCTTGTATTTGAATTACAAACTAAAGACCGCAAACTAACCTGACAAAAAATATCTACGGAGAAAGCCAAAATTTTTTACAATTCCAAATTTACGTTTCATGTGTGCTTTTTGACGCTTTCATAACACCTGTGGTTGTCAAATTGTGAGCATGGATGGCTACGAGACCTTCGCAACGAGGTACGTGGTACGCGCAACTCAATACGGACGATACCGACCCGCAGTCCTTGACCAAGGAAGACCAGTACGTTACCTTGATACGGTAAGGTACGTAGCAAAGTTCATCAAAACGTACGGAACGTACAGTAAATTCTTCAAACGTTACGCCCTTCGTAACGAAGTACATGAGACGCACAACTCAATACGTGCTGTACTGTACCGCCATCTTTGACTGTGACTCGCGACGCTCTGTTGTGTCGTTTTAATTTGCCACGGTTATAGAGAAATTGCTCAGCACTAGGATTGTGCACTTAATGTTATTCAAAGTAACATGCAAGTTTTGAGAGTAGGATTAGAACTTCGGCCTCGTCTTGTGTCCTTTTGGTTTGAATTACCTCTCTGACATTGCGTGTTAATTTTAGATTCCTGAGTGATAAACGTTGAACTTCAACTTCATACAATATTTTCTCAGTGCAATGCATTTTAAACTTTGATCAGTTTTATTGCCTCGTCTGTTTTGATGAGATAAAACAGCAAAGTAAGCTTACATAATTGATTGATTGCTTGTACCATCATTATCTAACTATACAGCATCTGGTAATATTGCTTAGCCTACATGCCACTTTTAAACCTTCGTGTGAGAACTACCCTATATATGTGGCATCGCACTTAGGCCAGACCTACACTGGACAAGCACCTACAACATTGGACCTGATGCCCAAAAGTCCTTCAGACCTGACCTGATGTAACGTGTATATTGCTAACATGTTTTGGGCGTTGCTAGTGGATCTACATTTCTACTGTCTCGGGGTAAAAGCAAACTGTTTTGAGCAACTATACCTGAGTTGTAATGTGAATAAACAAGGTAGTAATGATTTTATTACCGTCCCCAAAGCCTGATTAGGTCCTTGATCAATAATGGAAACACTTGCAGGACTTCCAATGCAGTTGTATATTGTCGTATATTTAACGATTTGCTGTGGGAATAAAATAAAAACCGTGCGCTCATGCGATCGTCAAGGTCACTTATTTGTGACTTTTCAAAGAGCGCCGAGAAAATCTTCGATAATCGCTTAAATTATTGGTAAGCTTCCTTATTAATGTAATAAAGATGGAATTTATTGATTTTATTATTACCACAATCGCATAACTAAAATTTTACTGGATCTGTAAATTAATGATGCTGGTACAATCAACCTAGCCCAAATTACAGTATTCCCATGCCTTACTGCAACCATTATAGTTTTTTAAACTGATTGATTGACACATAATAATTATGACAACAAAACTGTAATTGCTCCAAAAAGCATTGACCAATCAATCCATCGCAAATGACACTTTTTTATTGCAACAACTGGATAGCTGTTCTTGCCTAAATATTCCAGTTTCGAACCGGTTTTGGCTTGTTACTGAACCTCCAAACCAGTTTAATCCGGAATCTGAGACATAAAATTTTCATCCGATTTTAAACACCGGCAACGCGTTACGTTACGTCAAAGATCACGTGTTATAACGTCTATGAGATTGCCCAGGAGTTTAGAAACGACGGTGTTTTTGGTGAGTTCTTGGTTTGTTTAATTGCTGTTACGTGATACTCCTTTATTAAATTGTTAAGTTGGTTTGATCAATATGGCCCCACTTCAAGGTAAATGTTTGATCCCGCGAACAAGTGGATCGGAAAAAAGTTTCCGCTTTATGTGACAATGTGTGTGACCTTAAAGAACACACTCACGACATATGAAGAAGAATCAAACAAGCGTTTTCCAATTGTGTACATAAGTTACGACATTTACAAGTCATTGAGTATTTGTAAAAAATTCTTTGTGTACAAGTTTAATTTGACCTGTGGAGGTTTTATTTTGCTACGAAAACATACGGCCAGCTGTATCTTAACCAATGCACACCCAATAGCTTAAACTGGTAAAATAGTCTACATCAACAAATACAAATCAACACTACCTTATGCAACCAGACTTAGATCATTTACTTTAACGTGACGAAATGACAAATTTGAACTGACTTGTCACGCAAACTACTTTATACAGTTACGAAATTAAGGCACTTCGTGCTTTGGCAAGCAATGCAAACAGTTAACACTGCCATGGTACAAGTGGTGTAATTATCGCAGCACCAAGCCTTATAACAACATCAACATAAGATACTGTGGTGACCATAAACGACACGTACGATAATTTAGGTGTTGTACTTCCACTAAAGTAGAAGGAAGTCTTGTAATGCCTGGTTTTTAGCAATGCATGACACAAGAGCAAAACTTTTTTACCCATATTTACAATTCATGCAATAAACTTTACACAGAGGACATCTTTCACGCTGCGGGTCGACAGCAAAACAAATGGCCCCTTGGGTAACATGGATCATATTTAGTAAACCAAGGGGAACACGTTCCCACTATGCTACCCCAACTTGGGACCCCGTATACTTTCACATGATCGTAGCAAAGTCTTCCTCTATCTCCGATCTGAGTCCAGTCTCCTATTGAGTCCCTGGAAAAGTTAACACTAAAATGATCAGTGTGCTGCTGTACAAAAAAAGAACACTTAATTTTGTTGCCACAGTTCATGCATATAAAACATGATGATTTTTTGTCGTGGGCAGAACGATGCCTGAACCTATTTTGTTAAGGATACCTGGTTTAAACATAGCAAAAACTTCTTTGTTTAGGGAAACACAAAACACTTATCTAGAATAAAATCAACAACCTATTGAAAACGAGACGATTTACAAGATACTTATACCACGTTTCTTACTTGACGGGTGTCCAATTGTCTCCGTAAGGCAATCCGATCAAAGGAACTGTACCAGTGGCAGAGTTGCAAACCTGACTAAGATTACATAGATCACGGTTTGTCCTTTGTTGACAGTAACTCCTTGCTGCGGTCCAAGTAAGTTCTCCTGAGGGCCGGTAAAAGTAGAATATGTCGTAGTTGCCCGGTGTAACGTTTATCATGGCTGGTAAATGAAACACATAATAAGTTATGAACGCAGAGTCGTTGATCTGCTCTTCCACGGTCTAGTAAATATATGGTTAAAATTATTTGCATTTAAAATGTATATCACTGTATTTTAACATGTGTGTAATAATTTTCAGGGCTGGAGTTTTACCCAATGTTGGCAGCGAGGCGCAAGCCAGAAAATATTTGCCCGCTGTGAGATTGGAACCCATGACAGTAGCTTAACTGTGTCTGGTGTTCACCAAATATTCTTTGAATTGAAGATTAAACTGCAATTTAAAAGTTTATTCCCTTGATAAAATTACTGAAAATTTGACCTTTGGACCGCCACTAGCGACCAAACAATATTAACATTTTTCCTCAAGCTTTACATATTAGGCCGTTGGCCATATCTTCCTTGCTTCAACTTACAGCCTTGGTGGTAGCTTTTCCAAGTCACAGTAACCGAAGTCTGGGGAAAAGCTGACGCGTTGTCAGTCCGTACCAACTCCGCCTCAAAGGAGAGCAAGTTTATTTTAAAGACGTAGATGTTAAATGTGAGGCTTGAAGTTCCATCAGTGGCATTTACACGAGCGTCGACTTCCACTGCCGTTGTTGAGAAACATTTCTCAAAGGCGACTGTGATGTTTACACTGGCTGAGGTGGAACCCACGTCGAAAGTTGTTGTTCCCGTGCTGGCCTGACCTTGAAACAAGTCAAAATAAGAAAAGGTTAATGTTATGTCTAAAATTTGAGTTTGGAAACCCTTCCACAAATGCCTACTGGGCTACTTTTCCAAAGCCACGTCCTTTGAGTAGTGTCACTTGTAATGTAAGTTTTGAACTAAGTAGGATTAAAAAGCAAAATTGCAAGACAGCAAACAAAACTTTGACAGACTTTCTTTAAGCATAACCCAAATATTTGACTGCTGATAAGGTCATAAACCCACAACCAAAAACAACAACAACAATCTGATTCGTTGCGTTTGTTTCTGTTGCACAACCAGTCTTTAAAAAAGACACAATACTGGTTGCTTGCGCGTGTGANAGACGTAGATGTTAAATGTGAGGCTTGAAGTTCCATCAGTGGCATTTACACGAGCGTCGACTTCCACTGCCGTTGTTGAGAAACATTTCTCAAAGGCGACTGTGATGTTTACACTGGCTGAGGTGGAACCCACGTCGAAAGTTGTTGTTCCCGTGCTGGCCTGACCTTGAAACAAGTCAAAATAAGAAAAGGTTAATGTTATGTCTAAAATTTGAGTTTGGAAACCCTTCCACAAATGCCTACTGGGCTACTTTTCCAAAGCCACGTCCTTTGAGTAGTTTCACTTGTAATATAAGTTTTGAACAAAGTAGGATCAAAAAGCACAATTGCAAGACAGCAAACAAATCTTTGACAGACTTTCTTTAAGCATAACCCAAATATTTTACTGCTGATAAGGTCATAAACCCACAACCAAAAACAACAACAACAATCTGATTCGTTGCGTTTGTGTCTGTTGCACAACCAGTCTTTAAAAACCCAACGCTGGTTGCTTGCGTGTGTGANCATTGAACGATAGATTACTCAAGAGACTTGGTTTTGGATAAGTAGCCCAGTAGGCATTTGTAGAAGGGTTTCTAAACTGAAATTTTAGACATAATATTAACTTTTGCCGATTTTGACTTATTTCAAGGTCAGGCAATCACGTGAACAATAACATTCGATGTGGGTTCAAACTCAACCAGTGTGAACATCACAGTCGCCTTTGAGAAATGTTTCGCAACAACGGCAGTGGAAGTCGACGCTCGTGCAAATGCCACCGATGGAACTTCAAGCCTCACATTTAACATACTACGTCTTTAAAATAAATTTGCTCTCAAAAGCGCCACGAGGCGTCCGCCTTTCCTCAGACTTCGGTTACTGTGACTTGGAAAAGCTACCACCAAGGTTGTAAGTTGAAGCAAGCCAGATATGGCCAACTTTGATCGGATTGGCTCACTGAGACAATTGGACACACGTCAAGTAAGAAACGTCATTTTCAATACGTTGTTGATTATATTCTAGATTAGTGTCCTGTGTTTCCCTAACCAAAGAAGTTTTTTGCTATGTTTAAACCAGGTATCTTTAACAAAGCAGGTTCAGGCATCGTTCTGACCACGACAAAAAAATCACCATGTTTTATATGCATGAGCTGTGGCAACAATATTTAGTGTTCTTTTTTTGCACAGCAGCACACTGATCATTTTACAATTAACTTTTCCAGGGACTCAATAGGAGACTGGACTCAGATTGGAGATAGAGGAAGACTTTGCTACGATCATGTGAAAAAATATGGCATGCCAAGTTGGGGTAGCATAGTGGCAACTTGTTCGCCTTGGTTTACTAAATATGATCCATGTTACCCAAGGGGGCCATTTGTTTTGCTGTCGACCCGCAGCGTAAAAGATGTCTTCTGTGTAAACATTATTGCATAAATTGTAAATATGAGTAAAAAAGTTTTGCTCATGCGACATGCATTGTGAACCTTTCTTCTACTGCGGTGGTAACACAACTTCATAACATCTTTTTTTGTTTTTTATGGTTGCCACAGTATCTTACATTGATGTTGTTGTGTGGTTTGATGTTGCGATGATTATACCACATGCTCCATGGTAGTGTTAACTGTTTTGCACCGCTTGCCGAAGCACGGGGTTACTTAATTTGTTTACTGTTAAAAGTAGTTTGTCAGTCAAGTCAGTTCACACAAGTTTCAGTATTTGAACCGGATACTGCGCAAGGTCGTCATCTCATCACGTAAGAAACGATTTTAAGTCTGGTTGCATAAGTGATGTTGATTTGTGTTTGTTGGTACAGACTACTTTAACAGGTTACACCATTGGGTTTGCGGTAGTTAAGATACAACAGGCCGTAAGTGGTGAATGATTCGTAAATGTCGTAACTTATGTACACAAACAGAAAACACTCAATGTTTCCTCTTCATTTGTGGTAAGTGTGTTCTTTAAGGTCACACACATTGTCACATAAATGCCCAATCATTTCCTTGGCAATCTTGTCACCAATTCCATCGACCTGTCCGTTTGAGATGAAAATGTGTTCTTTCTCTCCAGCTATATCAAGAAGCTCTTGCATGTTCGGTTCGTGAACGAGACTCATAAACATAACATATATCTAAAGAAAATGGCAATGGTCTGAAAATTTGCTGCCACAAACAAATGTCCTGTACGTATAGGTATAGGATTATAGTCATGTTGTAATGAAATAAATACAAGTTTTCCAACAAGCCACAATCACTCAACAAAAGCGCAAATGGATTTGCAACAAAGGTTTTGTGGCTTGTGGACCCACTTGTTCGCTGGATCAAGCATTTACCTAATATGGGGGCCATATTACCTAGAATTGATCAAATACAACTTAACTATTTAATAAAGGAGTATCACGAAACAGCAATTAAACAAATCAACAACTCACCAAAGCACCGTCGTCTCTTAACTCCTGCGCAATCTCTTTGACGTCATCATCGGAGTTCTCGTCAATGACGAGAAGGATAACGTCCATATGCATGACGTCACGATGATCTGTGACTAACACGTGATCTTTGACGTAACGTAACGCGTTGCCGGTGTTTACCACCTCATCACCTGGATACAAATTTAGATTTTATTATGTATAACGTCTCTTATTTTTTATGTCATGTCATGGTGATCAATACAACCAAAGGTAAAATGTGTGATACTGAAACTTTGGTAATTGATGCTTAAACAACATTTATCGTTTCCACACTCAATTTAGTTTTGATTGTTGTTAAACACACTAACATGAACTCAGAAGAGGCAATTCAAGCATTTTAGCTTCAATTTAATGTGAAGTACCACATTTTATCAATTTGATCTTTGGTACGTCACTCGAAAAGACTTTCGCAGCAACGCGCATTAAAACAAATGAACAGCTGGTCAAGTATTTGTACGGGTTTCAAACCCAGGACGTTTTTTAATGCAGATCTCGATTATTTTTATGCGATTGCTGGTACTGGATCATGTAGATTATTCAGTAAAGTGCAGGCTTACTTGAAAGCGTTGCAGAAATATAATTTAGCTTCTGACGACTCTTAGTTAACTAGTTACCGATGAAACAGTACGGCTTTCTGGTAAGAGCGACACAGGCAATTTTAATAGTTGTTAGATTAATTCTCGACTTAAATTGTAGTGCTTTCTACAACCAAACAAAAACGAAATGAATAATATTACGTGGTGGAAGCCTCCTAACCGGACTAGGTCCACCGGTTCCCCATACCCATAGATCGCCAAAGTTTAGGAAGGTCTCAGGGTGAACAATGCTGCTGTATAGAACTCTAGATGCCCTGTAGGATTGGCGGTCGACGCCCCACCACATACTGCACAGAAAAATATATTTTTACTTAATGACGAATGAAATCGCTTTCTAACGTAAGTTTTACCACTCCCGTTAATTGGCAAGAATTAGATGCTTGCAAACATTATTAACCCCATATGTTGGTGTACTCATACCAAACCCAGATTGCCGAGTAATTGTGAATCGCCAAGGACATTTCCACACCTAGTGCAAAGTTTCCCAGCAATACCTTCTAAAAATCCACCAAAACGAGGTTAATATCATCTTGCGTGCCTCTGGGTGATGTCGGTTCAACATAAACACCATGTCAAGTGGGGCGTAGGGTGGACAAGGCCCTATTCAGCAAACAACACACCAATTAGTAAAAATGGAACTTGTTTTAGATTAGACTACAATCAAGCTACTTACTTGCACAACAAGGCTCCTTCTTCGACCACTGGCCGTTTCCCATACATTGCAAAGTCGTGGAGTCGCTTGGGTTGAGATAGTATCCAGACTTGGTGCAACTGTAGTGACATTGCGATCCGATCCTGTTACCATTGGTACAGTATACTCGTCCGTGTTCCAATTGGTGCGGTTCGGCTTTACATGTTGTAGCGGAAATTTTTGCTGCAATTTAAAATGACAACACGAATGTCAAGGAAAAATGGACTTACAATCTTGGCATAGTGAATACATTGAGTTTCGCAACCACTAAAGTGCAGTATTACAGGGTTTGTAAACAGTAATTTAAAGCATTCGGCATTCATACTTAACCACTGTTGTTCCAAAACCTTGCCCAAAAATCTTTAAAACGGATGTTTTTACAACAAGAGAATCTTTTTACAAGATGTGTTACAAAGGCGGCCGGTTTGCTTCAGCCCAAAGCCAATCAACAACTATGTACGGATGGAAA
Source organism: Phallusia fumigata (assembly GCA_008931825.1). Lineage (NCBI taxonomy): Eukaryota > Metazoa > Chordata > Ascidiacea > Phlebobranchia > Ascidiidae > Phallusia > Phallusia fumigata. The sequence continues at coordinate 13,449 of QXVZ01026857.1, forward strand.
ATTTGAGTGGATTGAAACATTGTTTATCCGACATTTAATTTTCAAAACATAACACATAATTTTCTTCAAACAAAGTCGTTTTCATACTGACCACGAAAATAAGTTTAAACCTTGGTGTAATACAGCCTTGTAACATATTAATTTAGTAACCTGAACAAGATCTAACGTTGCAAGAATCTTCTTCACAGCAGCAGTAACAAACGGATGAGAGGAAGTCATTGTTACACCTATGACGTGTTCCGTACTTATCCCAATTCTAAATGATAAAACTTGGTAAAGTGATAAATCACTTGAACGTAATGGCAAAATTGACGTTAAATCTTGACGTTGACAAGCCACTGCACGGTCCAAGCCAGGAGTCGGCAACCTTCACAGGCCTCGGGGCAAAACCATGAAAAGCAAGGTATCAGCGGGCCGTACTAATTTTCCACTTACAATTCCACGTTTTTACAGTTTATAATGCTGTTAGAACTTGCAAAATAAGGGTGTTTCAATCAATTTATTCTCGTTCGGAACAAAAATATTTATTCACGCATTCACACCGATGAAGTTTGACACGGTAAACCACATTTGTTCCTACCCATAAAGAATAAGCCTCTCGATTTATTAAGGGGCTTATGTGGACCGGATGATTTTGCTTGGAAAGTGAAGGATTTGGCCCGTGAACCATAGGTTGCCGACCCCTGGTTTTAAGCAAAGCGAAGATAAGCGAAAATACAAACAAAAACTAAAATACCGAACTTGCAAAAACCTACTTGTTTTAGGTCGTTGAAGCAGGACCGCTTCTGTTTGCATTGCTTGATAACAAGCGAGACAGAAAAATATCTTCGGACAGTTGTTGCGCAAATGTCCTGTGTACAAAAGTAACATGTTAGCTTCATTACTTAACAGGAATCACCTGCATCGCAGCAATGAAATTCACCCACAAATTGACCTATAAGAACATGCGGATATCATTATTATGTCCACCAGCAACGCTTAACGTACACTTTAACACCTATAACCAAATGTGGAAACAAAACTCACCTGGTCGTTAACACACGTTACCAGTTTTCCATTTTTTTGGCAATCCTTCTCGCTGTTACCTGAACACTGCAAACAGCTTAAACCTGCATACAAACATTGCTGGGTTACACTGACACACATTTTCCATACTTGTTACAAGCAGTTACCTTGGACACATGATGTGGCAAAGCAAAGAAAAGCGACAGAAAGGAAAGCGTGAAGCCTCCAAATCATCATTGCTTGCACCTGATTAAGATTGTTGAATGCCTTTAGAGAGCTTGATTGCAAAACGCCGCACGAGTAGCCTAATCGATCGATGTGCCTTCCGTGAAACGTGCGTGTGCTGCCTGAGGCGTGGTCATTCAAACAAACATTTTGTGCAAGGTATGTAGCTGGAATTATGTTTCTGCAAATCTCAAGGCGTTATTCGGAAGTGTTTAAAAAAATTGGAGCNCAAATCTCAAGGCGTTATTCGAAAGTGTGTAAAAAAATTGGAGCTTAACCCGTTTTGTTAAATGGTTTTGTCATCATTGCCTCTGGCCGGTTTGGGTGTGTCCTCAATCCATCAGGTTAATATGTTTAAACTCGGCTCTTTGTTGTTACTAATGCATTTTCCTGTCCGCCTTATTTTCCCATTTAAGGAGATATATAAGTAGCAATTAAAAACAATAGTTATTTAAATCACACTTGTGGACACAACTAAGGTAAAAACCTAGCTGTTTGTGTACTTTGCTAATATTTGTGCTTTTTCGATCTTCAGTTTTACAACGATTAGTTTCAATATAACTAAAGTATTTTAATGAAATGGAATTGTTGGTTCACATTTTAATTACTGACCAGACAGTTACAATTGGTGTCTTGTATTAGATTGGGGCATTTGTCGGACTACCGCTAATTTGTTTCGCTTTGATAAGATCATACCGAAAGTTTTGGAATAACGTTTACGCCGATCTGTCATTCTTTCCGGCAAGAATATAACATGCAATGAAAACCTAGTAACTGGGTACCTAGAAACTAGCAAAATTCANATTGCTGGGTTACACTGACACACATTTTCCATACTTGTTACAAGCAGTTACCTTGGACACATGATGTGGCAAAGCAAAGAAAAGCGACCGAAAGAAAAGCGTGAAGCCTCCAAGTCATCATTGCTTGCACCTGATTAAGATTGTTGAATGCCTTTAGAGAGCTCGATTGCGAAACGCCGCACGAGCAGCCTAATCGATCGATGTGCCTTCCGTGAAACGTGCGTGTGCTGCCTGAGGCCTGGTCATTCAAACAAACATTTTGTGCAAGGTATGTAGCTGGAATTATGTTTCTGCAAATCTCAAGGCGTTATTCGAAAGTGTGTAAAAAAATTGGAGCTTAACCCGTTTTGTTAAATGGTTTTGTCATCATTGCCTCTGGCCGGTTTGGGTGTGTCCTCAATCCATCAGGTTAATATGTTTAAACTCGGCTCTTTGTTGTTACTAATGCATTTTCCTGTCCGCCTTATTTTCCCATTTAAGGAGATATATAAGTAGCAATTAAAAACAATAGTTATTTAAATCACACTTGTGGACACAACTAAGGTAAAAACCTAGCTGTTTGTGTACTTTGCTAATATTTGTGCTTTTTTGATCTTCAGTTTTACAACGATTAGTTTCAATATAACTAAAGTATTTTAATGAAATGGAATTGTTGGTTCACATTTTAATTACTGACCAGATAGTTACAATTGGTGTCTTGTATTAGATTGGGGCATTTGTCGGACTACCGTTAATTTGTTTCGCTTTGATAAGATCATACCGAAAGTTTTGGAATAACGTTTACGACGATCTGTCATTCTTTCCGGCAAGAATATAACGTGCAATGAAAACCTAGTAACTGGGTACCTAGAAACTAGCAAAATTCATTTTTGAGCATAGGAAGTATACTGCGTTATTTTGAGCACAACGTGTCTAAATCTAAGAATACCATTCAAAGCCAGAACAGGCATTGTGAAGCTTGTTCCGCAAAAATCACATTATTGTTTTGCGACATTAGTTGATTGCACAAATTAAATTATTTAATTAATTACTTTTCAAAACTGAAGAATAAAGGCGTTATGGTGCTACACTGTTGTTGGTTAAATGTCAGTAAAGTTTTTGACAAAAGTAGGTCAACACGCAATGAAATTATTAAGCGAAACAACCTTTATTTTGTAAGCTTACTTCACAAATGTCTCCTGCTAACTATCAAAGTATACACAGGTCGAATAAAACATTCAGTTTTATTTTCAAATGCAACAACTAAATGTGAAAACACTGAACACTCTCAGTTGTCATGGGAATGGTCGCCTAGCCCGCACACGTTTTTGCACATGTGCCCAATCATTTCCTTTGCGATTCTGTCACCGATCCCTTCATCCTGTCCATCTGATAAGTAAATATGCTCTTTTTCACCGGTTATATCAAGAAGTTGCTGGATGTTAGGTGGGTGGTTAAATTTCATGAACATCACGTAGATCTGCGAATGGTAAAGGTGTTGTTGTGGTAGGGGATAAGTGTATCCTACAGAAAAAGTTTGCTAAGACCCGTATCAAGTCACTGATAAACACTAAACGGTTTGATTTTCAAATTAGGATCGACGTTTGTTGATCGTTTACCGCAGAAAAATTACAAAACATACGTTACTGATTTAACGTTACTGATTTAAAGAAAATTTAGAATTGCTCTACTTTTGACGGATCCTTCGTAGTTTAATCATGAAGTCAAAATACTTTTTAGTTTATTTGTTAACGACTTCCCAAAGCTTAATCTACCAGAACCATACAGGTAGAAAGCATAGATGGAAATCTTACCAACACCCCGTCATCCCGCAACGCCTGCGCTGCTTCCTTAACTTCGTCATCAGAATTTTTGTCGAGAACCAAAAGGATGGCGTCCATGTGCATGACGTCACGATTGTCACCGACAAACACGTGGTCTTTGACGTAACGAAGTGCGTTGCCGATGTAGGTTATCCCATCATCTAAGTGCAAAGTTCTGTTGGACGCCTTTAATGATGTATTGACGTCTTTTTGGATTTTAACTGTTTAACAGTTATTTGAAATGAGGCCTTTTTCGTATAAGCGTGTCTTGTCACAAATTAAGGTTTAGTTTTTTGCAAGATGTCCAACTGGAATACAATTTATGTGATGGTACTTAACAATCCAATATTACGATTGACAAACAACATATTCCATTTCAAATTATAGCACATAAAAACTAAGATTAAAACGTTTCATTTGTCCACTTTGTTTTTGCAATACCACAGTCGGTTTTTACTTGGTTCGAGTTTTCTTCTTGCCGGAGTGCCTCTGATCCATGGATCAGTCAAGTTATTAAAGGTAGTTGGATGAACGATGCTGCTGAAAATGATTCTAGACGATCGATAATATTCCGGATCAACGCTCCACAGGCTACAGACAAAAATTATAAAAACAAAATTATAGATGACAGCAACCATAACTTAAATATTTGTGTGTCTTTATTGTTACTTTCTAAAGCTCCACCAAAACGACGCTTTAATCATCTCACGTGCTTGTGGGTGAAACCTGTTGAGCATGAACACCAAGTCGAAAGGTGCATACGGGGGACAAGGTCCTGTAATATATACAATTACCATTGATTATTCTAAACGAATAATTATTATACAGAACGTCCCAAAAGTCACTGTGCACTATCTTTATATATTTTGCCCAACGTAAGGTACAGAAAAACAAAAAACAACAGCATTTGACACATTATAGGTAGTTTTTGTATGAGTTTCGACCATTTCTTTGTTAAATGCACCCCACTTGAACAGCTTTATAAAATTGCTGCCTGGCAAGAGGTTTCTTATTTCCCAATTGCAGCTGTCACACTGCTGCGGCGTGTAACACAATTTACTCTATCCATATCAAATGTTTTTAAACACTACACCAAGTTTCTCTAATCACACCATTTTTAGTGGGTTTTGCGACACATTGTATATATCAACACAAGAAGAAAGACTAAACTACATAAAAAGGATAATTCCGGGTCAACATTTTCTGCTGTCTTGACTTCCATTTAAGTTTTGCATTTACAAACCGACTGTTTAAAACCACGCTTACTGGCGCAACACGGCTGTCGTCTCGACCATTGGCCGTTTCCCATACATTGTAAGGTCGTGGCGTCGCTTGGGTTAAGATAGTATCCAGACTTGGTGCAACTGTAGTGACATTGTGAGCCGACCTTGTTACCATTGGTGCAGTATACTCGTCCGTTTTCAACGTTGGCGGGTGGAGCACTGCACCTACCGGCCGTTATGGTTGCTGCAAATCAAAACAGCAGAGGTTTTTAGGGAAAGACAACCGTACAGTTAAAAACCGATCTTTATCATTTGTCTGCAATGGAAACTTGAGGTAGAAAGATAACAGCATTGAGATATCGCTCGTTTGTTGAACAGTCGCCACCTGGGGATTTGAAACCGGTAAGGCCAAGAGGCTAAAAATAACGCATGCTTCCACAAACATCCAGAAAATGATGCTGCCCAAGTTGCGTTAATTTTGACCTTTCCAGCGGTTTTTACTTACTTGCCAATGTGTTATACTCGTTTCCTTGGTGCGGTCCTTATCTTGTAAATTGTGACTGTGGATATTGAAGACGGAGGTATTGACATACGATTCAGCCAGAACTTTATGTAGACAGCAGTTTGTCGAGTTAAACAATTTAATCCCAATATTTTTATAGTTACACTTTAATTTTTCGGAACCAGGGTGTGATATGTCTTATATGTCGCCTTGGACAAAACGAAAAGTGGTCTGTGCCAATTACGACTGAAATTTGACAGGCTTACATGAACAAGATCCGGCGTTGCAAGAATCATCGCCACAGCAGCAGAAACAAACAGATGAGAAGTAGCTGTTGGTACACTTATGTCGTGATCCGTATTTATTCCAATTCTAAAGACAAGAAGGCATTAGATACAATCAATTTTCAAATTTCACTATACTGTACTTCGTAAATTCGTCATCTTGTCAACCATAAGTAATTGTTATTCTTGTCACTAAAAAGCTTAAAACGCCACTAACAAAACGACTCGGGTTAAACCAGCTCACTTGGGCTGTAACACAACGCTAGAGGGTGAATGACTACGGTTGGGTGCAGGGTTCAGAAAGCATTGCAGAGGTATATAGGGCAGGCCCCGAACACTGGAAAAACAGACTAAAATTTGGTCGGGGGAGGAATTTTTTTGTTTTCGGCTTTCTTTTGCGCGTCTTTTCACGTTGAAGGTTCATAAAGCAACTGATTCACCAGGAAAGTTATGTCAATCCATCCTTAGGAACAATAAAACAGTTGCGGACGTTCTTTGAATTCATCCACAACAGGGAAACGTGGATTTTGATATGGTTTCTACCAAAGTAATAAAGTGCAGTGTTACAGGGTTTGTAAAAAGTAATTTNTCGCTAACACACGTTACCAGTTTTCCATTTTTTTGACAATCCTTCTCGCTGTTACCTGAACACTGCCAACAACTTAAACCTGCATACAAACATTGCTGGGTTACACTGACACACATTTTCCATACTTGTTACAAGCAGTTACCTTGGACACATGATGTGGCAAAGCAAAGAAAAGCGACCGAAAGAAAAGCGTGAAGCCTCCAAGTCATCATTGCTTGCACCTGATTAAGATTGTTGAATGCCTTTAGAGAGCTTGATTGCAAAACGCCGCACGAGCAGAATTGATTCTGCAAATCTCAAGCCGTTATTCGGAAGTGTGTAAAAAAATTGGAGCTTAACCCGTTTTGTTAAATGTTTTTGTCATCATAGCTTCTGGCCGGTTGAGGTGTGTCCTCAATCCATCAGGCTAATATGTTTAAACTCGGCTCTCTGTTGTTACTAATGCATTTTCCTGTCCGCCTTATTTTTCCATTTAAGGAGATATATAAGTGACAATTAAAAACAATAGTTATTTAAATCACACTTGTGGACACAACTAAGTTAAAAACTTGTTTGTGTACTTTGCTAATATTTGTGCTTTTTCGATCTTCAGTTTTTACAACGATTAGTTTTAATGTAACTAATGTCCTTTAGTGGAATGGAATTGCAGGTTCACATTTTAATTACTGACCAGACAGTAACAATCGGTGTCTTGTATCAGATTGGGGCATTTGTCGGACTACCGCTAATTTGTTTCGTGATAATCGTTTTGATAAGATCATACCGAAAGTTTTGGAATAACGTTTACGACGATCTGTCATTCTTTCCGGCAAGAATATAACGTGCAATGAAAACCTAGTAACTGGGTATACCTAGAAACTAGCAAAATTTTTTACTAGTTTTGGAGCATAGGAAGTATTGCATTATTTTGATCACAAAATAATCGGAAATTATCCCCTAAACACGTGTCTAAATCATTCAAAACAAGAACAGGCATTGTGAAGTTCCGCAAAAATCACATTATTGTTTTGCGACATTAGTTGGTTGCACAAATTAAATTATTTAATTAATTACTTTTCAAAACTGAAGAATAACGGCGTTATGGTGCTGCACTGTTGTTTGTTAAATGTCTGTAAAGTCTGATTAAGTTTTTAACAAAAGTAGGTCAACACGCAATGTAATTATCAAGCGAAACAACCTTTATTTTGTAAGCTAACTTCACAAATGTCCCCCGCTAACTATGAAAGTATATACACAAGTCGAATAAAACATTCAGTTTTA
>QXVZ01026872.1:0-10186 GCA_008931825.1 Phallusia fumigata
GACATAAATTTAACCAGGTCTCTCCTTATCTGCTAACAACTAACGTTTAGTAACAACAACAGCTACCTGAGTAAAATAAACCACGTCCTTGCAGGCTGTTCGCTGAATGTTCCCTGGTAATCAACAAAACTCAGTTTGTTCCACTCGTCATTTTGAAATGGAAAATGATTTATCAAATCGGGATACTTTGTCAACAAGTTCCTAACATGGATGTAACAATCAGAAATTTAAACAATAAAAAAAAACAGTTTAAAAATGAACAGTACCTCAGAATATTGCAGTTATTGGCCTTTCGATTAGTTTGAAGTGAATTCCAAAATGCACTTAATATTTTTATTACAGAAGCATGCTCCTCAGACAGTGTATTGGTATTGGCACAATACATCTTTCTGGCAACCATGCCACGCCAATGTTTCTGGATACGTGTTGCTGCACTCATTTNAAGGTCTGTATTATTTACAACCCTTTCCACGGACATAAATTTAACCAGGTCTCTCCTTATCTGCTAACAACTAACGTTTAGTAACAACAACAGCTACCTGAGTAAAATAAACCATGTCCTTGCAGGCTGTTCGCTGAATGTTCCCTGGTAATCAACAAAACTCAGTTTGTTCCACTCGTCATTTTGAAATGGAAAATGATTTATCAAATCGGGATACTTTGTCAACAAGTTCCTAACATGGATGTAACAATCAGAAATTTAAACAATAAAAAAAAACAGTTTAAAAATGAACAGTACCTCAGAATATTGCAGCTATTGGCCTTTCGATTAGTTTGAAGTGAATTCCAAAATGCACTTAATATTTTTATTACAGAAGCATGCTCCTCAGACAGTGTATTGGTATTGGCACAATACATCTTTCTGGCAACCATGCCACGCCAATGTTTCTGGATACGTGTTGCTGCACTCATTTCCTCCTTGCTTAGCTGCTGGTCCACCGCTGAAGTAGTAACCATAATATTTTTGCATAAATTTATAGTAAAACATTTAAAACTATTTGTAAAACTAGAGAAGTGACGTTTTTCAAATATTCATTCCACATACACTACCACCTCAAAATGATGTTCACCACATATACCATTTTCTTTATTACATTGGATATATTTTTAATACCCACATTACATTGGATCCCTGAATCCTTTGGCATTTTATTATATGATTGTTTCTGCTAGCATAAACTTATGGGTCCCCACACATATGCAGTTTCTGAATACTTTATCTGAATAGGACATGATCGGTTTAAAAATCAGTTTTACACATTTAAACAAAAAGTTAAGATTTCCAATTATAATTTAACTAAATCATTTCTTACATCATGTCAATTTCAATCTCAATGTCAAAGGCATGAATTAAACCCCACAGTCACACTAACCAAAAGTTTGACCTGCAATGACCTTTGGCCAAGCTGTAGTAAACTGCAAACTCTAAACGACCCTTTCCAACACAGTTTTAGCAACGTTAAATCCAACAACAATATTGTGCTTTTTGACCACCAAAATATAAGCTTACATGCTGCTGTACAAGAGAGTGCAACTGTAAATGAGAGCAAAGGTATTGTAATGTATTATCTTTTACAGCAGTATTTAGCAATCGCAACTCAGATAACACTAAGCAATCATATAAAGCAGTGGTGTAGTATCAACAGCTGGGATTCGTCTGTCTTAAAAATGATAATCTCTTTATACATGTTGGGAGGTCTTGTGTGTACGAACGAATAAATAAATTGCTGTGCCATCTTCTACATCGCAAAACAGCAAAAACAGTCAGCATTTAAATATGTATTTGCAGCTGTAGGGGTAAATACTTGACCTATCAGGCTAATATTTTAAACAACCAAGGAAAAGCACCTTACATATCTACAATTTAAATTTTAATACATTTGGATCAGTATGTCTGAAGCAAAGGGCATGTAAACAAAAAACTGAATATTTGGGGCTAAAAAGGTAAAAAATGGGTATATCCAAATTCAAGTCACAAAATACTTTAAAATAGTTTACATTGCATCAACCATCAAAATAGATAACTTCTAGGTAACTTACTTTGTTCAATATGCTGTTTCAAAAACTTCGTGTTTTGGGGGCCTGTGGGTGAACCGATGGGTGAACTGGGGTAAAAGGTTGTCAGTGCACACCTTTAGATACCCATCTAACATGTGTGAAAATTTAAAGAAGTTTGAACAACTCTTTGTTGACCAAAACGTGGGAACAAACTCGCGTTAGAAATAAAAAAAGAAGTAGTGTAAAAACAATATGTGGCTCCTTCATGGAAGAGGACCCACAATAAAGTAAGTTGTATAATGTATTTGAATAGAAATGTCAAAACTTTCACAAATTTATGCCGACCTTACCGTTAGTCATATCCAGATTTGATTGTGGAATCCACATATTCAGGCATTTAAGAGCAAATAAAAGATCATGTTTTTCATAACTATCCCCTATTAAAGAATCCATTATCTCATACAATGCTTGACACCAAACCTATGTTGTAATAAAAAAGGAAAGCAATTAGCGCTTTCATCACAAATATGTATTGACTTTTGCAAGCCTTTTTTATGCACTAATCTCTGACAGAATTATCTATAAAAATATTAAATGCAGCTCTAACGATTTTGTGGTAAAAATGTAAATATTCTACTTCATAATTTTGTTCCATGGAATGCCACATGTCTGCTTTGTATGGCATGTGTGCTTCATGAAGTTCACTTTTTGCCTTTTTCCATGTTTCCTTGTTTCCGAAAGACTCAATGCTATTTCCAAGTTTCGTTACAATTTGGTCAGCAGCTGCAACAAACTGAAGACTCTCCTAAAACAATCATGAACATTAATAAAAAAACAGATAAAGGATTATCTGTAATGTTATTGTTAACTTGAACAAAAAAAAATAAAGTTAACTGAGATTTGACTAGAACCAAACTTTTAGCAAAACAGTACTAAGCCTTGCTTTAAATTCACATATTCATGCGATCTAAAACAACCAAACCATGTAACTAAACTGTTATGACACACAAAGTGATTGCTTTCAAAGAAACTATTGAATGTGACAGATTGGAGCATCTTGTTCCATATAATTTTGGGGCATGCTTTGCACATAAGAATAATTTGTGATCATAATGTGTTTTCAAAATCAACTGTACTTACCTGCTGAAGTGAAGCAAGCACAGTTTCTTCATCACCAAAAATAAATGGTGTTGTTGAACAAATTTTAAGGTGGTATCCAAGAGGAAAATTTAAAATAAACCTTAGTATGTGTCGTCCTGGTGGCAACGGCAAGCAGACTGCATGGGATCCTGTACAGTACAAACATATAATTTTGATATTTCTGTATTTGCCAAATGTTTTGTACTGGCTCTAACAACGTAATACAATGGTTAAAAAAGTAAAATGTATTCTATCAATGTTGAAAATTTGTTAATGGTGTATTCTTACTACCATAGATAGAAAACGTTAAAATTTACCAGTTGTTTGAATTTGCAGAATTGGTTGACCGATTGTGGTGTTTTTCCAAGAGTATGTTTCAGCAACCAACAGCCCACCGTTGGTGGCATGTAATGTGGAATCATGTTTCAAGCTTATATCTACATAACATTGACAATCACTGGTTTAAAATTTTTGTAATATTTATAGATGTGTTAGTGACATTAAAATAATTTTTTAGCAAACAGAAGGGTTTTCCTTGTCACTACTGTCAGATGAAAGATCATTTCCATTCAAAATTGATTTTCAAAGCATTGCTACAGCAGTGCAGTGGACAACTACAGATTTTTTCACAATCACCATCCCAATATAACTTAATGACAAATAAATTTCCTGATTTTACCACCCACCTTCAGATGAACCAGTCGTTGAGTCCCGGTCTGATTTTTTTTCTTCTAATCCAGGCCAAAACATTAACACAGAGTACTGAATTACTAATTCAGATTTTTCCACATTATCAATAAACAGATAGCTTGAAAATCGGTCTTCAACAGGATAACCCTACAACAGTAGTGAAATAGAAAATGAAACTGATGGTTCCTAAACAAGTGTCTAAACAAAAAGAAAAATAATACCTGGTAGGAATGGGGAACAACTTGACCACTTCCAGATTGTTTTCCCACATTTACATTTGAAGTTGCTTGATTTAACTGTGCAGACCTTGACGTAGGTTAGTATATTAAAATTAAAATAACAAAATAACATTTCAATTTTACACCTATTTTGTCCACATGTAAAAGAAAAAAAGGTAATAATATGTCAAACTAAAACATTGTTCGAACAAAGTATTAAGCAGTAGCAGTTGTCTTCCTGCTTGCTGTGTTCAATGAATCATAAAACAAAACACTTTTGTAAATAAATTTTATTTTTCAGGAGAAATTACTCGATGTCTAACAACCTATTTTCCCAATTCCATAAACAGGAAAATCAAAATGTTTAATTACAAATATTTTGACCACTAATTACCACCAGATAAGATATCCACCGTGAAATATTTGGTCACAATAATTACCCTTTTTTGCTTCCACTGGATGCTTGTGGATTGCCAGCATTACTAGTCAAACTGGGACGAAATTCACTTGAACTTGCAGAATGTTGATATGTTCCAGTTTTGTGAAAAATAGTGATATGTCTGTACAAAAAGAAAAAATAAATTAATAGATGAGTTTTTCAAGCATTTTTGTGACCACAATTACCAGTAAAAAAATTTTACCTGAAAGCCTGACAAAACACATCAAAATCAATCCATCTTTTCTTTAGTGATGTATTTTCCAATGGGTTAGTTTTTATTGGGTCCTACAAGAAAATTATGTTTACCATGGGTTAAGTGAAATGCATCTTTTTTAAAATAAAAACAGTGTACAGCAGAACATGTGTAGTATCACATAGTTCAATATAAAACAAGAAATCCTGTTTTTTCATTTATAAATAGGATTGATAGTTGATTTAAAAAAAAAATAACTGACCTTTTGATGTTCCTCTATATCTGAAGGAGCTGTTTCATTGTTTCCAACATCTACCATATAAAAACTTAATGAAGAATTAAAACCAGCCAAATAGTTTTGTTGCTTGTAATAAATTTGCCATTGGGTCTAAGTGCGCTACAACAAATCTGTTACCTAGTCTGCAGGTAAAAAAAAACGTTTTAAATGAACTTTTTCAACCATCATACATGTAAATAATCAGTTTGTCCTTTAAAGCAGTGTTGGCTAATCTCTTCTTTTATTTAATATTGTTATGCCACAGCCACAAACTTAAACACTGATCGGTCCTTTAAAATTCGATAATATGACATACGTCAAAAACGAATATTACAGTCAAGACAGATGTAGAAGTTTTAAGAAAATAATTTTGTGTTTATTTGTTTCATTTTTATCCTCAGGGAGCGGAGTGACACCTGTTGTCGAGCTACCTTCCAGTCGTCAAGCTAGCTGCCATATTGCAGTGAATTTGGCACATAACATAAGAATTAATTTGCATACCATCACTATCGTTAGTAGAGCTTGGTGAAGCATTTTCTTCATCATGTGTAGAAGTGTTCTCAGCAGAACTACACAAAATGGTTTCGATTTTGTACAAGAAATGTTATAAAAATATATATAAATCTTGCTGTGGCATGAACAAAAGTCTTACTCAGGGTTTGCAGCATTTTCTTCAGGCAGTTCTGAATGTGCTTGAGCTGATTTACTTTGCTCCAAAAAATTAATTTCATCTATTCGGTGTCCAATAAATGGAGATAAGATTTCCAACCAATTGTCGGGTTTCACTGGCTTGGCAACTAAAAAAATATTTACAAAAATTTGTGGAAACCAAATAATAAGAAACTAGAAAGGCCAGAAATAGTTTATATGAATACAGAAGGTGATAAGACAAAAATTAACTACCTTCTGGTTCATCTGAAGGAATTTGACTTTTTTTCATTGGCCGCACAAGTTTCCAGCGGGGCACTACTGGTGAAGGTGGCTGAGGTTCCAAAGGACACATTCGTATTTGAGAAATACAAATTGGATGGGGGTGCAATTGTGACAGCCCAACTTTACGAAGATGTTCACTTGAATCAGCCTGTATTTAGTTCATGGTTATTTACCTGAAATGTTTTCTTCAGAATAAGATATTACAAAACACTGCCTGAGCATGTGTTTGGTAAAATACATACTTTTTGTCTCAGTGAAGAAAATGAACCACCTTTGTCCAATTGGTGATTGAAGTTTGCAAATACAACCATTTCTGGGTTTACAACAGATACTGTACTGGATGAATCATCTTCAAAGTTTTTATCTTAAAAGAACAACATAAATTAAGTTTTTATGTCACAGGAAGAATACCAACAGAAGCTTTAATTGTGAAAAAGTGCATGTTAGGAGTTGTATTAGTAACTAACATAACTCTGTGCGTACATAACTTTTTTTTTTTTATTTGTTGCATCCGTTAAAAACTGTTATTAATTAAACATCATTTTCTTTTCAGTTATAATGCAGACCAATTAATAACAACTATAATTAAAGTAAGTAAAAGCAATGCAACATTATTTATTTTTTGATGGAAATTCCTGGTAATCATGGTTGTCAACGATAAATGCTGATTTTTTAAGTTTTAAATTTTTCCTTTCAAATTGTATCTGTTTGCAATTGCTGTGACATGTTGTTTTGTTAAGTGAGTTGAGTTGAGTTGAGTTTATTTCGCTTGGTGAAAGAAATCGTAGCGACCCAATTTCACTAAATCAATCACCAAGCCAGAAATAGCTGCGCAACGTTGAGACGTTATAAGGCGCGAAAAAAATGGAAGGCACAATTGGCGGATCAAGGTGGAACGCGCTGCAGCTACACCGTCATTACAAGGCGTTATGTGACGGGGACGAACAAGAGAGTGAGTTTTGGCGCATTGTGAGAAATTTGACTGGGGGGGGGGACGTGTTTGATGTTTGTCACAATGACACAAACATGAGTAGCAATGGTCCTGGAATGGAACATTTACAACCAACATGATTTTATTTCGGTTGTTTAATAAAAGAAACCACCTTGGCTTTAATTGCAAGGATGTATTTGCAGCAAAATATAAATTTTTGTGTCCACAAAAAAGAAACATCGTTTGCCAAAAAAATCAAACCAAAAATTTTGCCTAAAATCAAACAGATACCATGTTTTAGTTCTGAATGGCATGTTTCATTGCATCTGTCCAGCCATCTTACAAATAACACTGTAAGAAATTTTTCGGATAAATCAAAGGTCACCTCGAGACTGTCCAGTCTGTGGTCTTCCAGATTGGGAACTTGCCTTCACTTTTTCTTTCTCATCTTTTTTTCTGGGCCCTTCTTTTGAACTTTTAGTGTCTTCAAATGAAAAAGCATTTTTATGTTGCCAAAAACAATTGCCCAAAATCATCAAAGATTTTTGGCCATTACATGACTTAATAGTACCTGATAACTGTGTAACAGTTGATTATTAAACCAGCCATATAACAACACCTTCTCTTTTATAAAATGCAAGTAGAAGTAGTGTAATAATTTAGCATGTTTAGAATATTTGAACAGATTAATTAGATTAGTTAAAAATGTAACATTCTATGTAGCAGCACCACTAAAGTAAGTGGGCTCAATTTATATTTTTTTTCAATAGTTTGTGGTTCAGATGCTAACTAGTTTGTGGATTTTACACTGGCTATTAACATCCCAAATCTCCTTGTAGCCGTACATTTTTTTCACAGTTCTTGTTTCTGTACCTTTATCTGGTATTAGTTGATTAGCGTCCATGGTTTCTTGTTCGCTTGGCTTCTGTTGATCTTTTTGGGGCTGGGAGAGTCTGTTCAACAGGTTTATTAAAGCAAAAATGCAATGATAACAACAAATTGAATTCTACCAACCCAGAATTTGTGGTGGTGTCAACAGGAAGTTTCCATTCAGGTAACATACCAAGCAGCAAGTTCCATATTTTATCTTTGTTTGTTTTCCTGTTCATAAAAACCATTTTTTGGTGAAGAAAACAACAAAACATTTCAGTTTAGAACTGCATTGCAAACTAAAAGGATTTATTGCCTAATTGAAAAGGATATTTTTACTAGTGATGTACTGAAGCTTTGGTTTGCCAAATTTATTCCGCAGAATCAGCGATTTTGACTAAGATTCGGTTTTAGCCGAATAGTTGTTGAGATTCGGCTGAAACCACATTTTTACGCACACAGAAAATAACAGTCTGAAACATCAACAATAGTGTCCCGGCCTTATTATTATTTGTCATCACCTAAACTGATGTTTGTTTTTAAGGCAAAAAAAACGTGTCTTTTCTGCCTAATTACGTACCGCATTACCTCACCAAAGTGGTATAACTAATAAATCTAACAACAAAATTATGTATGATTTAGTTGCGTAAAAATAAAACTGCCAGACAGGGTATTTTTATGATACTGCTGTTTTTGGCATAAGTTAAAGCATTCTCATCTTTGCCTACTCTCGGCAAGAGATCGGTAATTCATTTGGAGGCTGGCAAAGACGGCCAAGGCAATATTAAAACCCATAGAACTAAGATAAAAAGGGACAGTTCTAGCAACATTTTACTAATAATTAACAATTTGAAAAAAATTCCTAAAACACCTACTGTATTGGCAAAGTCTCTGGAATCCATCCAGTTAGACAGTGCAGAACCGAGAATTCCTCTGTTTCAATTGGGTCGTTGTGGCGGCTGCAAAGCAACATGACATAATGTTTTCTAGTTATAGTTTACAAGCACAGAGCCCACAATTGTAGAAACAAACCAGTGTGACTTTCTAACTACAGTCTAATGACAAAAATTTTAGTGCCCATTACAAAATTTTTTTTGTGCAATTTTGTGTTGAATTTGTTTTTCATAATACAACATTGGAAATGATGTCTAAATTTATACACATGTAATCAGGCAAATTTGTATCCAATTCTTAGTTTGTAAAGGCCATGTTTTAGAAAAATCTGCAATACAAACCTGATTGAAACAATTTTAATAAGAGCTTTGGTGAGAAGCATGGGCCACAGTTCATTTTTTAAATTTGTTGCAGGCAACAAAGGTTTTCCATCTTCATCAAATGGGATTGTGTCATCGACTACAATTTTTCTCCAGCAACCCTATATACCAAAAAGTTTTCAAACTTTTGTTTGCCTTGATTGGTTTGGCTATCATACCCCTGATTAATATTAATCATGATTTTTGTTGTGCAGTGTCATTTAATGAATAATTCTGGCTCAAAATCTAATACCTTGTCACTGTTAAGTTTTTTAATATTAATAATATTTTTCACCCTAATTGGCAACTTGTTTGTTCTTCACTGTCCAAAGTTGACTTTTTTAAAAGTATGAATGCAATATTCTGAATCTTCATTCCACTGATTTGAACATAACATTTACATGAGGGTCCCATTACTAGACTATTTCACACAAGAAAACTCACCATAATTTTTTATAGGGTTACCACAAAAATTAAAAAGGCACTTTAAACTGGTTGCCAAATAGTAAAATGAAGTGCTGCAAGCAACTTTTTATTTCACACAACTTCAAAGTCTTTCACATCTTTCTTTGTAGAATATTTAATGTTTATCAATTGGTTTTGTTTTCATTGCTAGTGGGAAGAACAACATGCATTTGCAAATACAATGCACGGCACAAAACCAATTTGGGCCACACTTTATTTGGGCATCATTAATCCAGAATCATAACATCTTACCATCCAAAATAATCTCACAACATATTTTCCAAACTGATTGTACAATGGAATGTGACCCTTTCCAGTTTTGCACAGAGAGTATATTAGTTCCCACGGTTTCCAAGATTTGTCCTGTTGATCTGCGGTGGGGCTACAAAATAATGTTACAACATCTAAAAATGAATATTTTAGTTTCTGTTGTTGGCTGCCTGTTACTACATCAACAGGCAATCACTACACTTGTAACCTGCATACAACACTTTATTAGTTTCTTATCATGGATGTTTAAGGTTTTGGTTCTTGTATTTTTAGATGGGGAAAATATAACATTTCCAGGTATTGCAATGTAAACTTGATGTTTTGAAATTTTTCACTTTATTAATTAGTGTATACCCATAATGGCTGTGCTAGGCCTTCAGGAAGGAGTTACAGAAACAATCGTGTTAAGTCCAAACAGCTTCAAAGATACCCTTTCCTCTTATGGCCTTAACCATAACCACCCCTGTTGAAGGGTGGTGAACAAAACCACATACACTGACCTCGAATTA